>JAHZNG010000804.1:0-10465 GCA_027744375.1 Orchesellides sinensis
TAACAAATAGGATAAGGCAGACAGCCTAATATTCTCAACAATCGCAAGTTCCTTACATTCTGCATTGCGGGTTTATTCTGTGTGTTATCATGCTTGTTTCTTTCTTCTGGAGATTATGAGTGGGTGTATAATGCTCGTAAACACGCCAACCCACCCACACACCTCCAATCCACCTTTAAAAATCGTATTTAATACCGGTTACATGGATCAGAGAGCCTTGACAGCATCATAGCATGAGTGCATCCTCATATATATTTTTTATTGTATCATGCAACAATATGCATTATAGAATAGAGGTTTTTTAATGCTCTATGCGGATTCATGCTCCTTCCTGTTTCCCTTTCAGACAATTTTGACACTTATCCACTTCATAATGTCCAAAACAGAGATAAACCGGCCGCCATAAACAGGCCAGAAGCCAACAACAAAAAATACCTTTACCTTTTGTCTTTTTCAAGGGAAAGGCTACAAACATTTAATAAAAAATAGCTCATAGACAGGTTATATTGATACAGTTTCAAGGTAGCTTATGTAGTAGCTTTGGCTTTCAGACAAAAAATACCTATAGTATCAAAGCAAAGGGTTAATTTATTATAACATGGCGTTGGGCTGTACAATATATGTATTTTAATATATAAATAAAGTAAAGGGACAAAGAAGGGACCCTATGGGCTCTGCGCAACAATGTAAATTATATTATGTGTCAAATGCATCTGGGATTGGTAATAATTGTGGTTAAAAGGCATTGAGCAAGAGACGAGGACAAATGAACATGTTACGTGTGGTAAGATACATACATACATAAGGACTTTTTTTTTAGATAAGACACGAAGGCACACTTGAAAGGAAAGAAAAGGTCAGTCAAGTGGTTACATTCACATAACTGCATTCCAATTTATATTGTGGTGGTTCGTAATAGAAAGAAAAAGGCTGTCGACATTTTTTTCCGAGTAGGAATGCACTTTAAAAGGAATTTGTCAAATGACGATGGTAATGATAATGATATATAATGTTTTCTTCAATGATGATCACAATTCATGGCCAAAAAATTAAAGGGGTATGCATAAAATACAAATTGACATTGCATCACTCATCACGATGAGATATATTGCCGTTGGTAAAGTTCATTACGTAATTATATGCAGTATGTGAGGAGATGCTACATTTAAAAAAGTGCATCATAGCAGATGATGATGAGCAATTTCCCATCAGCTGTGTCCTTCATGAAAGAAGTTGCTCAGAGAGTATTTTTAAAGACCCCAGCTGATCAACTGATGGAAGCTGATTGTAATGAGATGTGATGGGGGCAAGAATTTTTTGGCAGCAAGAGCTAAAACTAGATGAGGTACATAATTTTCGCATGGTACTCAATCTTTAAGAGGCTTCCATTTGGAAAGGATGATGCAAGTTTGCGCAAAAACTCAGTTTCCTGCTGTATGCATAAGATGAAGTGCATGCAAGCCTCAAGGTCAGTTTTTTCTCGAGAAAGTACCATCCGGATGACGTTGGCGTTGAAGCCGCATTGAAAAATTGCATCTTTTAAATGGAAGCAAGGCTTAAATAATAAATCAGAGCAGAGAAGAAACAAGATGTTTTTACGAGCAGCATGATAAATGCAATTGCCATTTGCAAGTATGAATTTTTGTTGGCAAAGAAAACACTGAGAGGCATTGTGTGTCACCTCTAAAAAATTGGGTTCAGTAAAAAATTGCATTGCAAATAGAAATGCAGTTGGTGGGCTCAGCTGGGGTGGTGGTTACACTTTTTTGCTGTTAATGGGATCTGCAAATATTATATGGTAGGAGGCAGGGTGAAGGTGAGGACAAGAAGGATATTAGTATTTAATATGAAATGAAGGAGAGTAATAGAAGGCACATGCATGTTTGATGAACTTTTGCCCATTGTCAAGAGAGGATCCTCCTTGTGATCTGCTCGCCTTGACTAAAATATTAAATGCATCTTATTTTATGTACATGTTACATACATGTAGATGCCGGTACATGGTGTTTGTAGCTTCTTTCATTTTTTGTTGTTGTTTTTGTGGTCTTCACGTGAATCGCTCCGCTCATGATGATAATGAATTCCAAGGTACAAATGGATCTTGGCGGCTTTTAAACAACAATGTATGCGCCATGCGG
The DNA here is from genome assembly GCA_027744375.1 of Orchesellides sinensis. Lineage (NCBI taxonomy): Eukaryota > Metazoa > Arthropoda > Collembola > Entomobryomorpha > Orchesellidae > Orchesellides > Orchesellides sinensis. The sequence continues at coordinate 2,139 of JAHZNG010000804.1, forward strand.
ATACAGTTTAAAAGGGAATTCATCAATTTTTTCTTTGGATTTTTAAAACTATATTGTTAATGACGTTTGTTCATTTGACACAGCAAAAAAACTGGAGCAAATCTTGAAATGTGATGAATGACATGGCATGTGTGGTCATTTTGGGTTTTGGTTTTTTAGTACCGGTTCGGTTTTCTGCACCATTGGCCCATTAGCAGTGACCCTAACACCATAAATATATGGGTATCGGGAGGAGCTGTATAAATTGTGAACAGTCATCACATTCATGATGAAACCTCCTTCATCCGATTGATGATGGCTTTATTTTTTTATAAAAACATAATATATGCATTTTTTTACTGAGGGTTTGATTAGGGGTTTTGTCCGATTCACAGGTAAAACAGGAACGGGATACAGTAGCAGATTTATGACCGTGCATGATTTAAGCATAGTTTAAACTGGTCTTGTGACCACGACCACCACCACCGCACATAATACACTATAACAGAAAATATAGTATATATTTTCCATTGTTATGCATACAAATACGGATGAGCATATTTTTTAACTGTTCTTGTTTGATACTAATTACTAGAGTAGCCTCATTTTGCTCAAGTTAGTGGGTACCCAATTGCTATGCAATTATTTAGCGCAGTGGCTGTACTAATGTGAAAAACAAGAAATCGATAATTTTAAAACTGCGACGCAATCCTGACAGATGATATGCATAAGTGCAAGGTACAACAATACAATAAAACTGGCGACACATTGTCACCAATCCCGTTGTTGGAAGATGTCCACCTTGCCACAGAAAGTCAATAGGTACATAAGTACGTACGTACCTGGCTACACAATTGTCATCTTCAAACATTGTTAATTGGAATGACAGGTAGCAAAATGGAAAACAAGTTGAGAGTGGTAAATGCCTGCATAATATCAGTTGATACACGAGGACATTATAATATTTAATGAATTATAAAGAATACTTCAGCTCTGCAAAAAAGCTGCTCAACAACACCATAAAACATGTCCAATGCCCATTACAATTTTTTACAAATAAAATAAAAAACAAAGTGTCATTTTTTCTCTTGTGTCCACCTGTAATTACGAAAAGGACGATCATCTCTTACTCCTATGATGCTTGATTACTACTACGCATTAATTAAAACTTGTTATGCATCAGATTTAGTTGATATACCGGTTAAAGTAACAATCTGAAACTGTGTTGTGTATATATTATGTGCGTACATATGTACATATATGAGCAATACACCAACACACTTTAGTGCTATTGCAATTTTTAGTTTTTTAATAGGACTCTTCTTCTTCAAATGATCCTTGTCGCTTTTTTGCATACGTTGTATCCACCTGTCATTCTCCACGCACACTTTACCTATCCTTCTACAAATAACTGTAATACAGTATAAAATGACAACAATGAAACAACAATTGTAATGTTACAGCCCCTAAGAAAAACCAGTCGGGGAAGGAAAGAGAAATATACTGCATTGTTGGAGTATTGTTGGCAAATACTTATCAAATGTGTATGATTGATATCTTTTAAGATTTACAATAATGGCCGTTATGTTCTCTGATGATAATGGATGTGGACGAGTGCATATATAACTTTGTTGCATGTTTATCATATACATACATGTTGTGTACGCAGTACATAAAATAGTTCTTTAGGTACCTACGATAAGGATAGGTATGATTAGTTTAGTGTGGAGAAACAAGTTTTGTTTTTACTAACTACGTCTCAGAATAAAATATATTTTACTATTTACCTTGCTTCATACCAACCAACAATACCACCACACTTTGTTGTTTTATTACTGTAAAAAACCATGAAAAATATAGATATATTTTTTAGCAGTAGAGCCTGTTTGCCTTATCAGCATTGTACTTGATTGTTTTAATAGAGTGGACGAGTGCATATATAACTTTGTTGCATGTTTATCATATACATACATACATGTTGTGTACGCAGTACATAAAAAAGTTCTTTAGGTACCTACGATACGGATAGGTATGATTAGTTTACTGTGGAGAAACAAGTTTTGTTTTTACTAACTACGTCTCAGAATAAAATATATTTTACTATTTACCTTGTTTTATACCAACCAACAACACCACCACACTTTGTTGTTTTGTTACTGTAAAAAACCATGAAAAATATAGATATATTTTTTAGCAGTAGAGCCTGTTTGCCTTATCAGCATTGTACTTGATTGTTTTAATAGATGAGAGTCTAAAGCGGAGGAAGATGATGAGTTACTGCGTAGTAGTATTTTGCACGAGTGCCTTTCACAGTTTTTATACACTAACGGAATTATTTGTAAAATTCTAAGAAAAATCAGTGAAGCTCACAATGCTCGGTAGTATTGTTCAAGAACAAGCTAAAAATCTCTGTTTTCATATCAGTTTTAGCTTCCCATTTAATTTCCAAAGAATATAATAAAAGCCTTCATTTGATTTCCAATGAATATTTACAATAATATGTTATAAACAATGTACTTGATTGTTTTAATAGATGAGAGTCTAAAGCGGAGGAAGATGATGAGTTACTGCGTAGTAGTATTTTGCACGAGTGCCTTTCACAGTTTTTTATACACTAACGGAATTATTTGTAAATTCTAAGAAAAGTCCGTGAAGCTAACAATGCTCGGTAGTATTGCTCAAGAACAAGCTAAAAATCTCTGTTTTCATATCATTTTTAGCTTCCCATTTAATTTCCAAAGAATATAATAAAAGCCTTCATTTGATTTCCAATGAATATTTACAATAATATGTTATAAACAAAGTATAGCTATGGTCTCATTATCAATTTCACAGAGATTTCATAGACATCATATGCAAATTACAAGTACAATGATATTTTTTGTAGAATTTCTAGGAATTTCCGGTTAAGCTTTATTATATTCATAGTATTTACCCGTCCTCAGGCTCTTTCGCTTTCATTCATTTCTCCGAAAGACTAATTGTCCATAAAAAAAAGATAACTACCTAGTTAAATTAAATACATCATTAAATATTATACAATCCCCATTTTCCAGCGTTTTTCCAAGAGTGAATTAAACTGGAGAAGATTTGGTTCTCCAGCTGAATGCCATTACCAGCCATATGAACAAAGCAACAGCGGAGTAGTAATCATAATTCTGCGAAATTCATTAAATTGCACGCTCACTTTCATGCCGTCATACATATAGCAAAATGTAGGTACCTACCTTATGTGCTTAAGCAATATACATAAGCCTTCAGAAAATATCAAATAACCCTTTTGGATTGTACTTTGTTATGTCTGGTTTGCTGGAGAGAAAGAGGTAGCATGTTGGCCTGACACGCAATTCCTACATACTTTAGCTGATTCACCAGAAAAAATCTCCGTTCTAGTCTAGCCTTTTAGTATGACCCATCATCGCTGTACTATATCCTACGTCATTCCACATCATCCCACCTTTTTTTATATATTCTGGCCCGTGTAACGCATAATAACAGAGTTTTGGCATTTTTTTCCAACAGTAAAAAAACAACAAGTCAGGCAGACAATGTATGGATGTACATATGTATATGTCGTGCTGTTTTTATTGCGTAGCAGAAAAAACGGCATCAATAAATGTACCAAATAAGAATGTACAAAGTTGGGAGAGGCTTAATTCGCAAACGGATATGGTCGATATGGATGGGAGAAAGGGGCAGTTGATTGTGAGGATGCTACATAGCTTGGAAAGAAGAAGGGTAGAAACAGTTGTTAGTTTTTAGGCATACATTGTACATTGATGTGGTTTTTTAGACCAGCCGGGGACGCTATTTTCCAAACTTGAAATCAAGTCTGTTTTTTTCACGCTGAGCAAAAAAAGGATGACGTCTGTTATGTAACGCAACGCAACAGGGGAACAAAATAGCTCGTAAAATGAAGTGTTTTTCCTTTTCCCCAAGTATCAATATCAACTCAAGAATGAATGTGCCAAAGAGAGAAAAATATGTGCAAAACAAGAGAGACATACAAAATGTAAAAATAACTTTGGTGGATTGAATCGGACATGGGCCAACGTATTCTCTTTAAGTTGTAGAATTCATCATCAATATCAAAATTTGTTATTCTAAAAGTTCAGCATGGTATATGTATGTACAATGTATACAGATACCGGGAAAAGTGCCGGCCGGCCGGCGAAGGAAATTATTGCTATAGAGTATACAAAGTAAGGAATGAATCATCATCTCCGCAATTTTCGATTCGTTACGTGGCTGGGAGTTCGAGGAAAAATATCAGTCAGTCATAGATAAAGATATTTTGTTTTTTAGGTAGGAAAAAACAAGTTACAACTACGCTGCTTTTTCTTGTAAACTTGGCCTTGCAAAAATTTCATACGTAACGAGAACACAAGGCATTAGGTACATTCTCATAATACATTTTGTGAACGCTTCCATTGTTGGTTTTTTGTCAACGTCGATATCTGCTGTCGTCATAATATTCTTATCATGCCATTTATACAGATTTCCATCTCACGGTATCCTCATTTAAATTCCTCGTACAAAGTCATTAAAATCTACGCAATTCCAAATCCCAGACAAAATACAAACAGAACATTTAAAAATTTAAAGAGCTTCTCTCTCATCTCGCCATGAATGAGGACAAACTTACGCTTTATGTATAAAATGTTATTTTCAAGGAAAAACAAATCATAAAATTGGTTGTCGTGAGCCGCGCCATCGTATTTTCATGCGCTTTAGGCATATACAAAAGCCAAGCCTGTACAAAAACATTCTTAAAAATCTCTCATCCCATGTGCGATGTACGTACCTACCTATACCTTTCGATGTTTTAATCCTTTCGATAAAAAAATGGTAGATATACCTATGCCGACTCAAAAGTAATAAAATACTCGTATCTGTCATACGTACATTATCTCACTCCTATCATAGTTGATCATGCTGGTGATATATACTATATTGCGTAGTATTACTAACTTACTTAGGTATATATTTTTACCTGTGTGTTTTTTGTGCAGTAGGTGAACTGATTTTCGCTATGCCTAGGCACAAGGCTTTTTAGCGAATTGCAAAGAGCGAGCACGTTGGCAATAAAGACTTTTAATGCGACCTCGCCTTCCTTCAAGCCATTTAAAATTCCTTTTTGTACGCTTGTATTCTGCAGTACCTACCGAAGACATTATAATATCTACTAGAAGTATATATTATATATGTCACTTTTATGCATATACGGATGCGTACCAGTATAAAAACGTGATGTCCATTTAAATTACTAAATACGCATAAGCAGTAGCTCCATTAGAGAGGAAAAGAGTTAAGTTGATCGCATTAGGTTTATACAAAGATTTTTTTATCTTTCTTTCAACATCATCATGTCATGTGTGGTTATTATTATGGCTTCGCAACACGAAACACTGTAGTAGTAATTATTTTACCATCAGCAGCAGCAACAAGGGATACAATGCAGAAAAAACGGGCAAAATGGTTTAATATATACACAATATGTGTTATGTTGGAGATTGCATTAGTTAGTTAGTATGCCAGTGTAAAATTGTGGATGCAAAAAGAGCCTTGTGCCAAAAGCCTTGAAACGTCTGGCATACATAGTTTCACACTTTTTATTATACGCTAAAGCTATCCCAACAAAACCACACGTTCTCTGGCTATGTGCATAACACATAAGCTAAGTTGCGCATATGTATTTATTCCTAGTTTTTCTAGGCGCAAGAGATTATTATAGAAGTGGCTATGTATTTTTTATGAGGTCTTGTCATGCACTCCATATATATACACTTGTGTGATTATGTTTGCTGATAATATGGTTTGTTGTTAATAAAAGTGAATGTTTTAGAGCTTTTCGCTTCCGCCATCATCATCATCATCAGTCGTCATAATATATTTGAATCAGGTGAAGAGCAGTATAGGTATGGCATGACAAAAGGATGTTGGTTGGCTGTATATTTTATCTTAAAAGCGTAATTGGTCTTTAGGAGATTGATTTGCATGTGTCATGACAAAAATGTGACTTCCTTTCCTTGCAAATGAATGTAGCAAGCTAAGCGGTAGTTTGGTGGAGGCGGGTTAAATGAAGGAGAAGCAATCGGATTATCGAGCAATTTATATCGACAGTGGTTGTGGCACTGGCAAAAGTGAGGAAGGAGGAATATCGGGCCGGCACGTGTACATAAAACCGCCAAGGTTATTCGTAGGCATTTCAGTAGATTATTGGAGAATAAGAAAAAACGGGCACAAGTTGTGAGAGAGAACTGCTCACATTGTGAAGGCACGAGACATGGTGGAAGCATTACCACTCAACGAATATTTTAGACTGATCGATTGCCTTCTTCATTATGGTCGTTCGTTACGTTATGTATGTGTTTAACATAACCATACAATATATGCCTATGTTACACAACTTCATTGCAGCTTTGTCCTTGTAGCCGGTTTTTTAACGTTTCTCATGAATTTTTTCGGCATGTGTGGAGGAGAAGATGGAACGGTCGGAGGAGCTCAGTAGGTCAAAACATTTGTTAAGATGCGCTTTGCTGATTTGGTGATGAGGAGAATGTGATACTAAAATATTTTCTCAGGGAAATGTTGCAACATTTTTGTAGTAAAACTATTTTTCTTCTAAAAAACGAGCTGGTATGCTATGTGCATAATAAAGCTAGAAATGTTTTAAAGTGTAAGGCTGTGTGAGTTCACATTATCAAGCGGCTGGTGCAAACTAGCTTGCGCGCTTATCATCATTATTATCAGGCAGAGTATAAATGTTCATATCTGTCTTGTTCCTTTTTTAATGGCTAACCTTGGAAAAAGAGAGTTTAAGTATGAAAGAGCATTTTAAAAAACACAGCGCTACTCGCTTATATGCATATTTATATTGCAAAGGGAATTTTTCTCAACTGTCACTCTTCTTTTTTGGTGGTGGTTTGCTTTGGCTTTATAAGTGACCTTGCACAATGTAAAAAATTGTATTGTAAATTGTTGTACAGGGAAGCATTGTTTGCAATTCAAATTGTGAATTAAGAAAAAATGGAAGAGGAATAGGATATAGTATTGTTGCATGCTTTGTACAAGGCCAATTTGCTAAGACCAACTAAAAAAGAATGTGGGTTGATTGCGAATATGAATGGGCATGGTTAAAAAATGATACTATTATTATAATGCACATTTACAATATATACCGGCCGGGAAAAGTTCATTGTTGGAATGAGTAAAATGGTAATTGGAAATGAATTGCATTAAATTGCATTGTGTATTTTGTATGCATTGCCCTAGTACACGGATGTATAATCATGTTTCAATCAATGTTTTACAAAAAAAATAAGAATGAAATGAGATAATGAGCGAGTTCTCTCCAAATTTGCAATCAACATAGAGAAGCAGTTTAAATTTTCAACAATGAAGCTTGACTTCTTAGCCAGAAGAGAGAGAGAGAATCTAAATTGGCTTAATCAGTATTATCTCACGTATAGCAAATATAACGACTTGGCGTATGTTGTATATACATTTTTTATGGTGGATTGTAAAATGTAATCTGGTGTGTGAGAAAAATAGGTTTGTAAATAGTTTTCCTTATGATAGACCAGCGTAAAGTTTACTTTAATTGTAATTTCTTCATTTGCTCCTTTAATTTTCAATAATAAAATAGCGCACACGATTTACTTTTGCTGATAAAAAAAATCTCTTAAATTTAGGATGCATGCTTGCGTAATAATAAAAGTTTCACTTGTGTTATTTATTCAAATGACGATCCACCATTCTGGAATATTTATACTTGGTTAGAAATTTTTTTATTACGACTTGTTATAAATCAAAGCAAAAAGTAGTTTGATTGCTTTCCGCATACTATGGAATATTCATAGCCTGGAGCAACCACTCCAAAAGATATGATCGTTAAAGCCTGGGTCCTTGAAACGTAATTTTTTAAATGCAAATAAAAAAAAGAGTGACGTCACGTCCACAGGTCCACACACAACACATGTCTTACTTTCGCTTGGCTGGCTTCACATTCACCACGTGTGAGATTTTTAACATAATTTTGTTCCACGTTGTACCAGCCAACCCACGTATCTTTTTACATTCCAGTCCAGTGAGAATTTCCATGAATAACATGGAAAAAGCCGGTTCCAAGCCGGTTCGCCATATGTATGTACATATGATATAGGTCAAGTCATGTGTGGATAATGCTATAATGAAGAATGGAGGTGGTGAAGACTAGCGATATACTCCACGAGTAAAGTGGGAGGACACGCGGCTTGAATTACCTACATTGAACACTGATTAAGACTGGCAGAGAGATAGGCAGCAGTAGACACACGTGTACAAGGGAGACATTATAATTAATATAT
>JAHZNG010000805.1:0-17914 GCA_027744375.1 Orchesellides sinensis
AGTAATTACCAGCATATAAAAAGTGAAAGTTTCCTGCAACCGAAAAAACTGCATTAATCAGATCAGATAATAAAAGAAAACGAAATGTACGCGGATATCATTTCTATTACGTGTATTGTTGTTTTAAAAGTGGAGAAACGTGCATACATACAACACATTGCAAAACCATTTCCTACTGGACTAGTTTTAGATTGACCGACACCTCATAATAGGCTCTGATGTAACATGACAGCCGTCTTCCGACTTTCTGTTTCAACAACTGTTGCTGATAAGGAAGTAAAGAGCAGGAAAAATAAATTTTCCGCATTAACAATATCGTTCCAGTTTTTTCTCTTTGGGGGGCACTTGCCTAACACATTTGCGCACACACTACACACAGAAATGAAATAGGATTTATTTTTTATCTGTCATCTACTAAGCTCATGCACATAATTAGATATATAAGTACCTATGTACGTAATGTACCTTTAGTATGGCTTATCTGTATCTGTAGGTTATATGCACAAGTCATATTGCAAGGAATACTTAGTAAAAATACATTTCATTTCCTCTTAACATTATTACTACAACATGCAACAGTCAGGAAAAGCAATCAAGGAATGAATACACAGAATAAACTTGAGGAAACAATAGTATCTTTTCCGAGAGTCGGCACAAACTACACGAGCCAGTGAACGCACAGTGGAGAAATGATGACGAAAAGTGAAACTCACTTTCTTTTTACTTCCGTTTTTCTGATTCTCTTGTAAATATAATTATTATTCGTTTCGTATCGACCTACTGCTCATTATCAACAGAAGACAAGGAAACTAGAATTAGATGAAGGATTATGATTTTGTACCTATGCGCATGTATGCATATCTAATGTGCTCTATCTCATTTTACACGACCTGCCTTCCAAGATGGAAAGTAATAAAGAAAAAAAGAAGTGAACTCTCTATTACTAAAGAATCGAACATAAGAAGTCTGTTCCAATGCATGACAAAACGTTTTGTTTGTATTTAGACGTGTTTTAGGAAGGAACAGATAAGGAGCATATTAGTCTTTTTTTCACGCAGTCAGCAAAATAAAATTCAAATTTTTACAACTTCATTTCATTCTTGTAAACGTGACGCAGTAAAATCACTTCAGGGCACAGGTCCAGAGTATAAATTGTTTTCTAGGAACTTTTCAAACCGGAAGGAAGGAAAGATACATATGTGCTCAAAGCACCAAATCGCTACATTGAGAAAGTAAAAGTTCCGGATAACCTGACTTCCCACAACTCAATCAGTAGAAAATACCAAAGTAGGTTTGCTTGATTGGTGTTTACTATGCTGTACACACATGGCTAAAGTCAAGTGAAAGCATGAATAACCAAATTACGTCGTACGTAATGTTTACTCGAGTTGGAAGGAATAGGCATCATTCACATTCTGATATTATAATCAAAATATAGGCAATGATGATGATACGATATAACATGGAAAATATGTACTAGGAAAAGAACACAAGGAACCGGAAATGAAGTATCTTTTGCTTACTTTCTCCTGTGTGACAGCACATGTTGATGCCTTTGTATTATTGAAACCGGTAGAGTAATTGAAAGCAATTCTCTAAGAGTATTATGAAGTCAATCCAAAAGTGAATGACTGTGAAAGAAAAGTATATTAATATTTATGACAGATAACCTTAAATGTGGATGGAAAGGAACATGTTATTTGTAACAATCATGTATCAAATTACGTTGGAATAAAGCAACAACCACTGCGAAAAGACAGCTAGAACTAGAACTGACAAGTGCATATATTTTCTTTATTTTAATGAAGCAGGAACGGCATATACATATGTATATTATTCACTTAATTTGATCAACAACATTGACAAAATAAGATTTGATCGATTTTTCTGCCATAGAGTAATTGAAAGCAATTCTCTAAGAGTATTATGAAGTCAATCCAAAAGTGAATGACTGTGAAAGAAAAGTATATTAATATTTATGACAGATAACCTTGAATGTGGATGGAAAGGAACATGTTATTTGTAACAATCATGTATAAAATTACGTTGGAATAAAGCAACACCCACTGCGAAAAGACAGCTAGAACTAGAACTGACAAGTGCTTATATTTTCTTTATTTTAATGAAGCAGGAACGGCATATACATAGGTATATTATTCAATTAATTTGATCAACAACATTGACAAAATAAGATTTGATCGATTTTTCTGCCCACCCACCAAAAGTAAAAGAGCCTGTGACCTTCTGCTTATCCCATAAAACTTTAGGATACCACAAGGCATCATCCGCGGGCATTTCATGATATGGAATTTTATCCCAGTCAAACCAAAAACAATGAATGTTCACCATAAGGAACGCTTTTGTTAAAATCTGCAACTTCACCAACGTCAGTTCTCAGGTTTGCAAGGTAAATGTATTCATCACACGCTGGAGGATCTTCAAACCTTAGCAAGCCAACAAGTTCCATAGGCCCAAGGTATGGAGAAAGTTGTTTGGGGGTTAAATCCTTAGCGATTTCCAACAAAGCTACGTGTCTTTCACTTTGACCCATTTTCCGTATTAACTGACACTGCTGACCACGCAAAGATGTAATAAGTCCCGTATAGCGGCCTTCAAAATTACCTGAATTCCACTTGCACAGTAGAACTTTCCTTTGTATAGCTGTCTCGTTCTCAAGGCTGGATTCCTCCACTTTCTCTTTATAAACCAAAACCGGAAGCGTTTGAACGTATATGTCTACCAGGGTCTCATCATTACCACCTTTCTGAACAGAATCAGTGGAGGCACTCGCTGTGGAAGACATCTCCTCATAAAATTTCCTTGAAATCTCCCTTCGCCCCAGAATATCCGGGTTGACTTTGTAGAGTAAATTGCCTGTTGAACTAACAAAACCGATTTTTTGCAAATTTTTATACATTTAAAACAAATGAGTATATAATATAAATACATATNTAAATACATATACTTAAATTAAGGTACTTAGTTAGGACATACTTATAGAAAGACAATCCACGCTTCAAAATGATGTCCACATTTAAAACCTGGTTGGCAATCCCTTTGGTCAAACTGGCAGCCATACATGTATATTCTAAACTTCTCTCACACTGTTGAAAATAGTAATTACATAGTTTACTGTCCCGAGTGATATTTCATGAATGTTTGATAATAATCTTTCTTAAGAGATTCTTTTAACGTCCTGACTCTGGCGAGCCTTATGTTGATTCAATATAAAAGAAAACATCACATCACACACCAGACTCAAAATCATGAATACGATTTGATGTACATACGAATACAACGGCAATCTTTGGTTTCTTGGTATGAAAGCTGTTTAACAGATAAAATATATGCTAATTGGTACAAATGTCAAATTACAACGAGTGGAGCCCATCATATCGTAGCCTTGTCTTTTCTACTTGAATATCGTTTATGTATCATATTACAAGATTACAACTAATCATGCTAAGCTAAAATGTGTCATTTGAATTAAGTTATTGATGTGTCATCCTACCACATCGTATCCCCTGACTCTGACTCGTTTAGAAAGTAGAGATCCGTAGATCTGTTGTTTAGAATACCAAATTATTAGGTTGGAAACTAAAATATTTATATAATTTGTTGCACGTTGCCCCAATAATTTTATTAACATAGCAATACACACCGGGAAAACGCTAGCTCTTTCATAAATGCACATGCATTCCATTATTTCCATCCGTCCACAACATTGCTTTGGGTTCATTTGAGCTGAGGGCTGTGACTGAGCGAAAGTTAGTGTTAGTTTTTTTGAAAAGTGCATTTATTCAGTGAAGGGGCATTTACAAGGGAAGCCAGTAGTATGAAAGAGCGCAATGAAAAGAAGAACAAGAAGAAGGCGTCACAAGGTGTTTTGGTGAAAAGCCAATTCAAGGCTAAAAAATTAAAGAAGAATGGAAAGCGGACGAAGAAGGTGGTTCCACAGGAAGATAGTTCTTTTGAAGTGGAATCGGAACTGATTGAGTTGGAGGAGGAACCCCAGGTAGAGGAGGTAGATCTAGAATTTTCATTAGTGGAACCTGAACCCGAGGAGTTGGTGGTAGAAGCAAGGGAGAAACCTAAGAAGGTGCCAAAGATAAGACGATCAGCTGCAAATGAAAACGTTGAAGATAATTTTATAATTGTGCCATGGGCGTCAAGGTTGGTTGTAGTAGGTTTATGATTTTACTCTAAGGATTGGTATTATGAGTGGTTATCATAATGACGTTTTTATTTTTGGGTTTCTAGAGAGGAATGGGAGGTAGTTTGTGGTCTAATTCATGATGGGTGCTTCAAGGAGGCAATCGGAAAAATTGGAGTGTGGCAGAAAAGGGTTCCCAAACTTCCGGTGGGAGTTGAAGCCAGTTTGTTTTTATTGGAAGCAATTATATACGATGAAATATTTGCCAAGCGGGCCAACGAGGAGCGAGGACAGTATACGGAGGACCAAGCAAGGTCCTTGTATTCTTTGGCAATAATTAGGTATTGAAATTTTATCGGGGGAATTTTAAGAAGCACAGTGTTCACGTGGAATAATATATGAATTGGTGACTTTTAATATTTTCAGATACTTGAATCATGTCAGTCATTTAGCAACTCATTCTCTTGGCGAGTCGTCCACAAGGCTGACCCGTGATTTGGCTGCTATAGTTGACACACCGGAATGGCTTGTGTCATTACGGAATGAGGTATCACATGGAGCATCGGCACCTTCAATAGAAATTTTAAGAATGGGAGGTAGCTTTATTCTGCAGTGGCTGAAGGTAGGAAGAGGATGAAAACGCGTTAAAATTTTATCTCACAGTATTATTTATGACTAATCACAAATTCAATCTTTGAATATCTTACAACAGGAGAAGTATTGGGTGGTTGCTGGCAAAGGTGCATTGGCAAACCCCCAAAATATTTTCACTGTCATGGCGGACCCGAATGAAAATGATGCTCAATTTGAAATAACACAGTTACTTGCTGCCTACATTGCAGCAAGAATCTATAAAATGCGAGGGCTACACGCAATTAGTGATCCAGAAATAATTCGCCATGTACCAACTTATTCATCTCCTGTTAAAACCAAAGTTGCTGTGATATTCCTTAGAAATAGTCTTAACCGCTACTTGGAAAGCCACCCGTCTTTGTTTTGTATTGTTGTGACACAAGAGTTGATCCCTAGTTTAGAATTTTATGAGGATTTTGTATCCATTCTAAATACAGAAGAAAATGAAGATGTGGACGGATATGTTTTCGATAAACTATATGGGGTATGGATGCCTATTATCAGACTCCTGGGATCTAAAGGAAAATTTATCTCTGTGCTTGGAAACTTGTGTGACCTGATTGTAAATCCAGAATGTGAAAGAATGTGGTCTTTGACTGCTAGGTGGATAGATAAATTTTTGGAATTGATTGAGACTTCTGGAAAAAAGTATGCCAAGCATTTGTGCAAATTCCTAGAAATCGTTATTAAGCACCCAAACAGTAGTATGCACCTGTTTTTACAAAGGTAAAGAGATTAATAAGCTAATAATTATTCTTTGTGCAAAAAATAAACTTTATTTTATGACAATTTTATTATATTTTTAATTGTTTGTTTAGTTTTTAATCTTAACATATGTATCACAATTTATTTTAGGCTTTTTCGACTAACCCAGCCACGCTTGGGTTCCGAAACAATCTGTAAACTTGAAGTTCTTACATCAATTTGGATAGACGATATAGCAGAAACCAAGAAAAGAAAACGAAATTACGTGACTAAAATGTTTACCTTAAATGATCTAACTAAAGGAACTCTGATGGAAGTAGACGTTCCGGAAACGGATTTCCCTAATTCTAATTCTAATGCTATCATAAAGTGGACGTTAGACGAAAGAGGTAAATGAATTTTTTAAACTTCATTCGGCTTAGGCTTGTTTTAATATATTTCCATATAGAATAGGCCCCAAGTTATTAAAATAACCACATTTTTGTTTCAGGTGAGGGGTTTTGGCGAAGTGTTCCTCTTGGAGCTGTCTTATAGTAAAGGCAATCCTTATTAATTTATATATTAAATACTTCTTGACGTATTCCACGTTTGTGAGCTTAACTTTTCATCTCTTAAATAGCTAATGTGCTTTTTTTTAGCTACAACTTTTTGAGCATTAAAGTTGTAAATATGTATAGAATTTTAACAATAATAAGAATATATATGAACTATCTAAATCAGATCGTGTTCTATTGTCCAAATTTGGTCTTATATTCATCGGTTAACTCTCTCCTTAAAATTTTTCCACTAGGAGCTTTCGGAATGCTTGCTCTGAATTCAATACCACCTTTCAGTTGCTTATGTTTAGAAATTATAGGCTTTAAGTATGCATTTACTTCGTCTTCGGAAAGGTTTACATTTGCTTTTTTCACCACATATGCTCGGGGAGCTTCCCCATTTTCGGGATGTGGTACTCCAATCACAGCAACATCCTCAATCTTTTCATGCTTTCGAAGCAGGTCTTCAAGTTCACTTGGAGCAACCTGAAGTTGACACGACAATTTTATTTACTGTTCCTGTTGGCATTGAATATTGCATTAGGATATCATACTGTCACTGTATCTTTTACCTGAAATCCTTTGACTTTAATAAGCTCCTTCAGCCTATCTACAATAAACATGCAGCCGTCATCGTCGTAGTATGCAATGTCCCCTGTGGCGAATGTATTGAAATTTCGATTTATACTAAATAATTTTAATATTCATGCGTATTTTAATAATAGTACTTCTAGTCAGTTCCAGCTAACCTGTGTGAAGCCATCCATCAGCATCTATAGTGTTTCTAGTGGCTTCCTCGTTTTTATAATATCCCTTCATTACTTGGGGTCCTTTCACACAAATCTCACCTCGTTGGTTTCTTCCTAGTGTATTTCCTTCAGTATCTACAATTTTAGTAATCGTTCCTGGAACTGGTGAGCCACAGCTACCAATTTTTGTGTTTCTTGTTTCTATAAAAATAATAGTAGATGACTTGAACTAGCACTAGCACTAGTTGAAGTTGGCTAATCAAATTAAATGTTATAAGGTTACTACCTGGTAAAAGACAATGGCTGACGGGACTTAATTCGCTCATGCCATACCCTAAAATTATAAAGTAACACTAGTGAGTGATATGCTTTTTTTAAATCAATTTAGAATAAAGTTGACCGGATAATAAGAAAATCTTTACTGACTGACCTTCTTGAAAGAAAAAGTATTTCCCAGCCTTATCAAGAAGTTTCTCAATCAAAGACTTTCCAATTGGGGCAGCACCTTGAAATTACAATACAAAAATATAACTTAGCAATTACGGCTCTCTTCGTTGTAGATAACTTTGTGAAATTCAGATATGCAAACCTCCTAGCACAGTATGAGCGAATTCCAACTCCTTCTTTCCATAGTTATCGCTGTTAACTATATGATTGATCAATGGAGTTACAAGATGGAAAGCAGTTGGCTAAAGAGATTATTTTGATAATTTCAAACTGTTTGCTTTTTGCATCTATTTAAAAAAAATATTTCAAAACGCATTTGATTATACAACGGTATTACCTTGTGACGTCTGACTGCCTGAAGAAAAACATCCACATCGAATTTTCTGAGGCACATGACATGAGCTCCAACATAGGACCCAAGATGTATCAATGTTGCAAGGCCGTATGCATGGAAGAAAGGAAGAACGCCTAAATGACGTTCTTGACAATTTTCTTGATAGTAAGGTCTCATTAAACTGATCCCCTTCAGGGGGTCACACTGGATTAAGTTGGTAGCTAAATTTGCATGAGTTAACTCCACACCTTTAGGTGGACCTGTATTATAGTATGAAACAAAACGCATAAGCTAACTGCATACTTCGTTTTACTCCGCCAGTCGGTAAAAACTTCTAAAATCATTAAATGAACCTGTTGTTCCACTAGAGAAAGGTAAAAGAGCGACTTCGTTTAAGGTGTCCACATCCTTTCCACGAAACAAGCGTACCCCAGATGGGTCAGATTTTGCCATTTCCTTAAATGTATGACATCCATCGTGTGGCTCTCCGACAACGATGATAGATCTTATGTTTGGATTTCTGTTCTTTGAGTTTCTAACTGATTTTAAAGTTTCTGGCTCAGCGACAACGCATACGGCATCAGATAAGGTTAGCTGCCTATAAATCTCCTCTGGTGAAGGAAAAGATCATCCATGTTGTATTAGGTATTGGGTGCTTATATCGCTTAATTTACATATGCTTGAATTTCATCAATAAATACAATGCTGTACCTTCTGAGTAAGCAGAATTGACAGGCGAAGCTACTAACCTGCAAAAATGATTACATTAGCATATTTACGATGCGGACTTTGTACCGTATTGTGAAAATGTCGATGTCGATAAGACAAGAGCATGTTGCAAAAAAATTATTTTTACCCGGCCTCCCAAATTCCAAATAGCACTGATGCATACTCTGGCACGTTTGGTAAAACAATGCCAACTACTTCGCCTCTCTTCAGACCACTTTTGATAAGCGCAGCAGCAAATCCACGTGCATCACGAAGAACGTCATTGTGAGTGACTACTTTCCCTGTGCTTGCACACTCCTAAAATAAATTAGATTCACAATCATATTTTTAGCATCATTATTAAATGCATTGTACACTTATCATTGGTATTATGCTGTTGTTACCACTGCACTGATACAAGCATATATAAATATAAAACAACTATTTTTGCACTCACAAAAGCTGGAAGGTGACCCCATCCACCTAAGTTTTCGCGGATAATTTCCGGAACGGTATATCCCACAACCGTGGAGATGTCTGGATGAACGGGAGACTTAACGTATAAACTCTCTTCTCCGATTTGGTGTTTAGCTGCTGGAATAGCTGCAGCGGAAGGGTTGGGAGTTGAAGAGTTATGAAGGCTAGCTTTTGGTAAGGATAGCTTATTTAGGCCTCTGCAGTTTTGTAAGGGAAGTTTTATAATTGCACGCGAGAACATTATGTCTAAATTACAGTCACTTTGGACTTATGACAGACAGAACAAATAGATTGAGCTGTAAGAAATGAATATTATGCTTGTTTTACAAAACTTAAGCCCAAAATTATGTTATAATAAGAAGTGGCAAACAATAAACGTATTATTGCGGTGTAACACTAAAATCACTTTTTATGATTTTCCTTGGAACTGACTGTTGGAACTTTATTGCACTTTTATACTCTATTATATTTTAGATTGTAGATGCTTATGTAAATGTCAATATCCGCCTGTCTGTAGCAGCACAAATACATACATGAGCAACTAAATGGCTCAGTCTTCAGATAAAAGATGTCTGGGTCTAGGAAGGATTTAGAAGTATGTAATTTGGAATAAAAGTTTGCTTTGGCTTGAATCTTCTGACAGAATAAAGTCCAAAAGACTGGTTTTAGTAAGTCCGATTTTCCCAGTATTTAATAACATGTGTATACTATCATGTCCTTGAGTTGATTATCTGTGTTGATGATGATACGCTGACCTCCGATGAATATACACACACCTCCTTGTGAATTCTGTTTATAAAAACCCAACATCTATTTAATTTGCATATGCGAGAATATAGCAGATCAGAGACCTAGAGTACAAAGTCCAATACAATGTGGCATCATATATGTAATGAATAAAAAGGATGCTCATCTTATCATGTATAAAATAGTGTATGGTTAGAATAGGTAATACACTTTTATACCCGTGCTGGAATGAAAAAGTTCCAGAGCTAGCAGGATAAAAAAATGTTATTGTCCAGAGTAAGAGAGCATGGAGCATGTAGAAACATACATCACACGTTTGTACTTAATATGGAAATGTAGCATCATCTTTACTACTTTTGCGCTAAAGCTATTTTTATGGTCTGGTGGATCTTTATCAAAAATGGGACATTATAAACTTTATCTACACGGGATGATTAAAAAATATTGTGTGTGCAAAGTGCAAAGTATATTTGGTATTTTGAGAGTGATATTTATGATCCAGCTTACTACTACCAACGAAACGATGAATGGATAATGGGTTATTTGATTAAGTGTCAAGCATTTTTTTTACATTGCATAATGCTACGGTTGTCTTTGTCTTTATGTAACCATCTATTTTAATAGAAGTCTATTAAGTTATGGAATAAAATATTAAATTACCCTTTAAACTTTGAACCTTGAATATTTTAGCATGCATATATTATGCCGATCGGCATATTATGTTTGTCCACAAGCTATTTAGCTTTAGCTACCTTTTTGCAATAAAGTCTTACTGCTTTCACTTTTGTATTGTTAATTATCGTGCTATACACTATATGCATATTACACGTAGAAGTTAAGTTAGCACACATGCAAATAAAATCAATCATTTTACCAATTAGTACTCCTCTGACTTCTGGCATACCTTTAAAACATTTATTACATATTTATAGCATATTTATAGTATATGATATGAAAATGAAAATTCGCAAAATCATATGAAAGAAACGGTCTTTGTTCTTTTTTGTGTCTATTTATGTAAGAATCTTTGTTTTTTTTCCTTTCCTAAAAACACCTCTTTTTTGGTATTATACCATAAGGAAAATTATATTGAAGGATGTTGTATTGCAGGATAGGACGTACTTTTTTAACGTATCAACTCAACAAGTCAAAGCATCTTTAGGGCATAAAATCGCTTCGTACTTTGTTCATGTTCTTCTTATGCATAATACATATAGGAACCATACCGAACTGAAGACAGAATAGAGGTTGAGCATAAGTTTTTCTTCGTGTTATATGTTGGAGTACATGTGTTTTGTTTTGTTATGAGCTGGATTGGCCAACGGACAAAACGATTGTTCTTCTAGTTTTGATCCCAAATCTCAGTCATGTCTGAATTTTAAATTGGAGGAAGAAACTTACGTAATTTACTTTTTAAATTATTGCTATTACTACCATAAGACCATCAAAAGCAGAGGGCAAGATTCGGTTTGAGAAGGAGGAAGACACTCACAGAAGAGCTTGTAAGTCAAAAACGTTGTAAGCTAATATTCTATTCTATGTTGTAATTAATATTCAATATTAACATTTAACATAATCAACAGTATTTTCACTTGCAAATTCTAATTTGTTTGTAATTTCAGAGTATTAAGCTGACAATCTAGACGGTGGCAATTAATCCCCAAGCCCAGGCAGTATCAGTCAGTAATTCAGAATGGCTTCCGCTTTTAAACCAACAACGCCTCTATCACCCCTTGAAAATGTACTACAAGCGGCTCCTGCAGGTCATCTAGAGAGAACTCCAGTGGGGGATAGAGACAACTTTCCTAAAATCCAGCTTTGTATTGAACTTCGGCAGAAGGACATGGTTGGGAAGAAGACCGTAAGGTATAAAATGGGTGGAGGAGGAGATTAATATGGAATACTGACTTATCATGAAAATGGATATTATATTCTAATGTATTACGTTTTTTTGTATTTAATTGTTTTACAGCACGAAAGGGCTAGTTCTAGAAGTGGCTGTGATGTACATCAAAAATCTGCCCAGGAGGAAGCTGCAAGGAAAGTCACCACTTCCCACATTTGTCAAACTAAGACTGACCCCTGGAGACGTGATATACTCCACCGAGCTAAAAATGGATAAGACTGGAGAAAAAGTGGATTTCATCGAAGTCTTCGACTTTCCCTTGCAGATGACGGAAACTATGGAGGGGAAATCGATTAACGTACTTGTCTGTGATAGAAAGATGACTAGAAACTCAACTGTATTTGGTCAGACTGAGATTAGTGTAGGTGATATTAAAATGGGCAAGCCTGTATGCAAATGGTATAATCTTAAATAAATACAGAAGCCCCTTACAGGCATATAAAGGTAGGCACAATTTGCAGTAGAAATAGATAAATTCGGTTACATTGTAATATAGAATTTTACAGTAGTGTTATTCGGACCGTATGCGTATGCGAAACGCGAGTTTTTTACTCTTTAGTTAATTAGTCATTAATGACTGAGTGTATTATGAAAGCATAATTTCTTACAGTTACTTGTTGTTCTATAAGTATTATGCCTTTTCTAAAAGTGAAGTTTTCCTTGTACTATTAAAAAAGGATAACTACTTAGAAGTCCAGTTCTTAATATTTAAATGCATTACTTTAACATAACCTAAACTTATACCATTAAACTTTCACTTTTACCCTTTCACCTGTTGATATGATTATGATTATGATAACGTACAGCCTATCGCATTTGGACTTCCGTAATACCTACTTTAGACTTTAAGCAAAAAGAAACTAGATCCAATTGGAAATCGAAGGCGGAACCGTAACCTTTTGCAAAAAATCTACTCTCTCTGGCCACTGCGCTATGAAGCCTAATAGAGCTGAGGCTAGAACATAACAAATCACCTCACCAAACCCTCTATAGTAAGTATTTATGAAAGGACAATTGCGCTAGGCTGCGGCTGTATCGATTAATGAAAATTGAATGCATGTACCAATTAACATTAACTCCTTTTCACCTTTTGGAATACTAACATCACACTAAGCCAAGCCCTTCACATATGTGGGGTTGAAGTAGATTTGCATACCCAGGCGCTACAAAATATCCTAGAAGAATCTCAGCAAGCGTCTATCCCTGTCTATCCCCTCCTCTCCTTTACTCAATGTGTCCACGTGTCCAGGTTGTTCCACATTCGCTGCCTACGCAACAGGCGTACTTCGCAATCGCAATTTGCATACAAATAAAAAATAGTACATAAGATTTTCTTCCTGCCTATGATATGAATGAGCGGAGCGGACTGGAGTCCTTGTTCGTCAAAATAATGTGATTTCTTCGCCGCCCCTTGTCGAAAACAACAACTTGTGAACTTGTTTTGTGGCGAATGTCTGGGAATAAAGCGAATTAATATCAGAAACCGTTGGAAGTAGACGATAACGTTAAACAGGGTAAGTTTGGTTCACTTTTTTCAGTAATTTAAATGGTCATTTTAAAATTTCGCTTGCCAGTTGTACACAATTTAGATCACATTGACATCTACAAGTTGCACATGGTCTGATATTTTTGTTGTGATTAAAAAAATGCATGCGGGTAGCTTTGTTCATTGCAAATACTGCAGTATGCTAATTGTAAATATGTATGTTCATTTCTTGGTTTGTTTGTGTTTATGCAGGAAGTAAGGAAAGGAAGTTCTGTTTACGTACGCACATATACGTACATGTTTGCAAGAAGACAACGGTAGGTGGAAGGTGTTCAGATGTTCAGAGTTTAGAAGAAGACAACAAAATACAAGTAAGACTTGGTATTTTGAAATGTTTACATTGCTGTTTAAATTGGATAAATAGTGTTTAAATTTTTTTATTGGATTGAATGAGGTAAAGCTTTCGATTTAACGTCATTTTTCAGAACTACATAACAGACAAGAGACAGCCCTTGCCTTGTTAGGTACGGATTTTGTAGACATGGCTTGCAACTTCGATACCAAGGCTAAAACGTATGTAAAAAAAGTGCACAACTTTTTCTTGAGACTTCCGGTTCCAATTATTTAGAGTACTTTAAAGGGATTTCTCTTTGTTTTTGACAGTGCTACTGCTGCAGTGACTAAGGAGCGACCTCAGGGGTTTGAGGTGTAAGTTTGAATAATATTAACTTGTAGAATGTTTCATTTAAAAGAAGGATTATCTGTTATTTGTATGAGCGTAATGAGCATATGTAACTATTGGTTTGGTGTGCTTTTAGCGGAAAACGATGGAGGAGAGGAATTTATGATTGTTACTGGGATTGCGGTCAAAGTTTTACGTGTAAAAAACTTGCCAGAGATCATCCGAATTGCTCTGGAAAGCAGAAGACGGAGGAATATATCAAAAAGAGTAAGATTGCGGTGATTCACTATATTCACTACCAAAGATTTTATGATTTATTGGGCGATGTCGTCAATGATTAATATTTATGTATAGTGTAGAGCTGTAATGCGTATGCTAAATTAGCATTTTTTATGGATTCTTAGTGTACTCCCTTGCAAATAAAGAACCTCCACAAAAGGTTTATCATCGAGAAGAAGACTGTCCAACCTTCGATATGAACAACATATCAGTGTAAGATTTTTTAAAATGTTTACACAGTATTTAAACGTTACTTGGATTAAGTTTTGCTGAGTTATCTTTTTTCTAAGTTGTGTACGTACGTATGAATTCTCATAAAAAGTTGGATGATTTTTTCTTTGTAGGGGTTCCGAAAACAGTTCAGGGTATGGAAGTTCGGGCTCTAGTCTTGATGGTTGGTAAGTCAATCTTGCTGCAAAGTGTTATTACCTCAGCATGTATAGTTAAAAAGCTCGAAGACTCCAACGCGATGTCAATTTTAAATGTGCATATACCTAAAGTGTTTTAATGTATCTATTTTCTCTAGTGAACCCAGTTTTGCTGACATCAGAGCATTCTTTCCATATACAAATAAGACAAAAACTGTGGCTCTATTAAATTGGTTAACAAAGTACGTGTACAACTCGACGACTCAAAGCAATGTAGTAATTACTACCACGTAACTTTATATGATACAATTTATAAGCTAGTATTAAGAAATAGTAGTCATGTATTAAATTATGTGTTCATGAATTAAAGGGTTTGGAACTAATAAAGTACTTTCAAAAGAATTATCAAAGCCTTCTAATTCTGAAATAATGTCATTATTACAATTTATCACAGTTGTTTACGGATACGGGGTTGTAAATTCGGCAATTGATAACCGTTTTTAGTAAAAATACGACAGGCGTAGATAGGAAACGTTTCTTTAATTATAATTTTGTAAGTGTTGTAGATACTTTGTAGTCAGAAGTACTACGAAATTAAATTAGATTTATCAATGTATTTACGGATTTTACTACACTCAGCAGCCATGTCGCTCTCCTCTCTCCAAACAATGTTTTGGCCCTTGTCATGACTAGCTAATCTCTCATAAATTTCGTCGTTTTCTTTGAAGTCGTTGGGTTTTCGTGGAAGTATGTGAATGTGAATATGCTATAAATACACAACAAAATCATAGTCTTAGTATCCCATGATCCCATCATAAGCAATGTTTTTTTGCAAATTATTGTAAGCATTTATACGTACTTCAATTGTTTGACCAGCATCTTTACCATCTTGCACCGTGACAGTGGACGAAGTCGTTTGGTGCAAACATTCCATGATGGTTTGAACCTTCTGAGCAAGGCAAAAAAGGTCACTGATTTCTTCAGTTGAGAGGTCACACATTCTTTTTACAACTCGTTTAGTTGTAATTAAAACATCTGCGAACATTTTAATCAGTGTAAAGAATAGAATAGAAGTTTTACAATTTGTTCAATTTATAGTTCATACTCATAAAAAACTACTTACGACCAGGTACAACGCATTTCTTATTCACAAAAGCCCTTGCCAATTTGGTTTCCAAAAATACACAATTGTATTTTACAGACACGTGACCAAATGGAAATTCTTCACAGTTGTCATCCGAAGGAATTGAAAATGAAGGGCTCTGTATTTTACCCCCATATAAATCTTCTCGACGATGTTCTAACACAGGCATCTTCTTCCGCACAGATTCAATTTGATTTAAATCGATTTCTGCTGTTATAACGCCTACATTTTCCATTCCATCTACTAAAACTTTACCCCATGGATCAACAATCTGAAAACAAACAACAACTTATAACGGTATTCTAGGGGCTTAAAGAAATAGTTGTAGATTCTTCCAATTCCAACCCAAGCAACTAGCCTTCACTCACCAAGGAATGACCGTAGGACGACCTCTTTTCATTATGTTGCCCAGTTTGCGCGGCTGCTATCACATAGCACTGTGTTTCTATCGCGCGTGCTCGTAATAACGTTTCCCAATGAGCTTTACCAGTTGGAACTGTAAACGCTGAAGGATAAGTCAAAACGTCTGCTCCCATTTGTCTTAATGAAGTTGAGAAATCCGGGAATCGTAAATCATAGCACTGAAAAAAGCAATAGCAATAGCAAAAATAGCAATTATATGCTATCATACATAAATACATGTGTATTCACAATTGCAAACCCATTCTGCATTCTGCATTCGGCATTTATACTTGCAATGAACATTTTAAACTCTGAAACTTACGATCCCTAAGCCTAAGTTTCCAATTGGAGTTTCAATAGGTTTAACAATCACATCCCCAGCTTTTATAAATGAAGATTCCGTCAAGTGTACGTTTTCTTCAGGAATAACAACATCAAATAGGTGAACTTTGCGGTAAAGTGATTTTATTTCCCCATTGGAATCAATAAGGACATGGTTATTAGTCATCCAAGGTAGTGTACCATCCCGAATTTCTTTCTAATTAATCAGATTTTCGCTTATTTTACATTCACTTGCAACGACCTTTTTAAAAAACCTAAAAATTCAACGCTATTTAGCCTTCTACCATACCTTTCTTTCGTGAAATCCCCCTAAAGATAACCAAACATCCAACTCCTTAGCAAGATTCCGATACGATGTTATCAGCTCACCATCTAAATACTCAGACAACTGAGCCGATTCTTCTTTACTCCGGCCAATGTAGTCAAATGCTTCCGGTAAGAATATTACCTAAAACGTGAATTTAAATAAATCCAAGTTGCCATTTAAACTCAAATCATATCAAGTATCTATAACGCTTACCTTCGCCTTTTTCTCTTTGGCTTGATGAATAAGAGATCGAGCAGTTTCCCAATTTTTTAACTTGTCTTCTGTACTGCAAAGCTGAACACAGGCAACAACCACAGATTTTCTTCCTTCAGATCCCATCCTTTTGCTAAACTGCCTCCAGCTATAACTCCAATTTAAAGCGGTGTTAAACTGGGCAAGTCAATAAACCATAAATTCACAAACATATGAATATCTTAAGGCCTTTCGCCAACGCTCAAAATAGCGTTTGTAAGTTACTGATTAACACTAACAAACAGCTTACCTTATTTGACGTGTCTCGTCCCGTCGTAATTAACCCTTTACCTAATCCCCCTACAAACAGGTCATACGCTTTACAAAAACCGGACGCTAAATTGTACCCACGGTAAATCATTTAAGCTACTAAAAAATTTCGATGGGACAGCTTGACTTCTGAAACTCACACCCACTCCGAATAAATTATGTAATGTAGACCAAATCAATTAAAACTCTCAAACTAAACTCATCTCTAATTTCTATCTGTGTATTTGATTTATTGACGATGACAGTCAAACAAACATGTGTTTGTATTTTGTATCTGCTCCAGCTAGCTTCATGCACTCTTGTGTATTTGCTGCATCCCAGCTGTGTTCCAGCTGTTGATGGTTACAGATGGACAAACACATGTACGCATAATATGCATAAATTCATACAGCGTCTTTCGCCTCTATGCAAATGATTGTATGCTTGATGATAAAATTAATTAGTTAGTACAATACTTAATGATGAATGTAAATTTAATTATAATGCATTCAGCATTCGTTTACAAAATAGTCAAAAATAGCCTGTCAAGAAAACTGTTATCATGCAAGTAATACTAAATGTAAGTTTGCAAAGTTTATTGAGCATCTCATTTCATATTTTTCCTATACTCCTCCACCAACTCCCTTCTCAGGATTTTTCCACTGGGTGCCTTTGGAATAGCTTTCCTGAACTCAATCCCACCCTTGAGCTGTTTAAAACTGGCAATAATTGGTTTGAGATAGGCATGTATTTCAGATTCTGAGATATTAGTGTCCGCTTGACTAGCAACTCTCCTCTACAGTTAGGTCCAAGTGTTACTCCACTTTCTAAATCTATCACTTTGCTCCAGGTGGATGGCACGCCTCTACCACAAGAGCCCACTTTGGAATTACGTGTGCTCGGATTTGAAATGTGGGAAAGGGGTGAAAGCTCAGTCATTCCTGCGTGTGATTTAGCGATTCATGATAAAAATTGTCAGTTAATTAAGAGCAACAGGATTAATTTAGA
>JAHZNG010000806.1:0-14680 GCA_027744375.1 Orchesellides sinensis
CACTCCCATTGCATGCTTCAAGGGCGGATTTGAAATTTAATTTCCCAGGAAGTAAAAGCCAGTCAAAAATGACCATGATTGTTTTACATAATTGCGTTTTTAACATGCACCTGAATATTTGCATACTGTGTCGCTCTGTAAGTTTACATTTGTGCATTTATGCAAGTTGAAGCTACTGTAATTTCCGTAGACAATATTAATCAACGTTGACAAAAGTCCGTGAACCAGAACAATACCCTTTGACATTGACCAACTACCCTCTAGATTTCCTATTTCAGAACGATAGTATCAAATTATCAATTCCAGTTAGTGGAAGTATGCTGTCTTGTAATCATATATGTAGTTTGTTAATATTGCATGCAACAATATGGGCTGGTTAGGCATATAAAGTTGCATAAATGAAAAGTATATACATAGTCGTATCGCTTATATAGTTCCAGTTTATTTACGATTGTGGTGGTTCTATGGTTGTGATGTAAGTATGTATGTATGTACGTAAAATGCTATGTACGATACTAAAAATGCTAGATTTTAAGCTTTGGAATGTGGATATGTACAAAAGGCATAAAAACATTTTACGCAATGCAGTAGAGAGATCCCATTCCAATTTTTGACCATGTTGCGTAAAGCAATATATGAGGTCCCGGTCCCGTCCCAGCCTGCCTATTGTAACTAGCATATCAGAATATTTCTGCTACACAGTTCATTTCATTCCCCCAAATGGAAAGATATATTCTGCCCTTGTTGCGTATTTGATAATTAAAATTAGGAACCTAACTAAATATTGCAAGGGTAATCACCGAATTCTTTAAACAATTAACGACTGCTTTTATGAAAGGAGAAAGATTGCAAAATGCAAAGGAAATTCTATACTAACAACGCAACACATGGTTAGTTGGCCTTTAAGGTTTCATATCTTCAAATTCTTATTGCAAATAAAAAAATGTTTTGCTTGCACAATAAAGCAAAACTTAAAATAGAAATCATTCTTATTGATTTTATACGTGGTCGCTTTCTAGTTGCAAAATGTTTAACAGAGAGCTTTGAGCTATTCGTATTGTGCAACAATTCCAAAATGAAAATTCTATCAATTAATCCCATATATTCAAGAACAATATCAAAGTAGAATTAGTTTTTTAGTGCTGGAACTCATGAAAGTTTTGTCGAGTAAAGGTGCTTCTTACAAAAGCACAGCTCATAATATGCGATGCACTGGAGGCGTATATATTTAACTTGGTGGAATATGAGATACATACATATTGACTCCACTAGTCTTTGACATATTAAGCTGTGACTTGATCCCTTTTCTTGTGAACTTCAAAAAATTCATCTTTGATTCTGTGTTGTTGTACGTAAAGTCTTTGTCTCTTGAATAAAAGATTATAGTGTGATTTTAAGTTTAATTTGATTTAAAACTCATTTTGTGCAATGTAAAAACGTAGACATATGACATATACTATAAGATCAACCTAGAACATGGAGTGTGGTCTCGTTCGCTCTGTCAGTATTTGGATCAATATTACATTTTGCATTTGTATTCTCATAGTTCATACAGCCTTGCAATATATGTATGCTTAATGCTTAAAATAAGACGATACTGCTTTCATATTCTTGCAATTAAAGTTTTGGGTTCAAATAACTCGCTTTGCATTGTTGCATATTAAATTCAAGTCGGTAGCGTAGCGTTCTCACAGTATTAATTTCATACATAACCACATTAAATATAAAACATGTTTCTTGAAAACATTGAAACAATATTACATCCTTGCTGAATTCGACAGAATTGTTTTGTAGGCATATAATCCCAATCAAACAATTACAGATTGAATTATCCTTGGCTTGTGTTCGATTTTGCCAAAATTAGTTTTTCTTCCTGTTAGTAAACGGAGTCCTCAAGGAAAAGGCATTAGTTTCTGACAGCTGTACAAATGCAAACATTTTACTAAGATTCCTTTTGTTCCCATTCTGTGCATGTACATCTCATGTCCGAAAACTGGATTTGGAGTGTGTAACAGATTCCTATACTTGGTGCATATGGAACCATTTGGCCACAACCTTACACAAAGAAACACTATAACAGAGTCGACCTAATTTCATATTCCACA
The DNA here is from genome assembly GCA_027744375.1 of Orchesellides sinensis. Classification (NCBI taxonomy): domain Eukaryota; kingdom Metazoa; phylum Arthropoda; class Collembola; order Entomobryomorpha; family Orchesellidae; genus Orchesellides; species Orchesellides sinensis. The sequence continues at coordinate 2,106 of JAHZNG010000806.1, forward strand.
TAGAATTCATTGTAAAGAAAACGTGTAGTTGCTACGTGTGGTATCCTTCTACACCGATATTCCGTCTAACACCAATTGGCGGGTTCATGTCTCTCATGTAAACTCCGGAAAGTTCCCATCATTTCTGTAGTCATGCAAGGTATCAAAAGGAGCTTGGTTTCCATGAAGGGACGATGCTTTTGAATAATTTTCACAGCTCAGGCATCAACCAACATGACAAAAGCCTTCAACTGTCTGGTTTTTTATGTCTTGTGGCATAAAGACGAAAAAAAAACTTTTTTCTATTCTCCCGTTTTCCCTTCCCCAAATAGAAAAGATGCTTACGAAGAACGGGTGCTTGTTTTATACCTGGTTGCTAGCCATAGTGTGGCTGTAGCTTTTGTACTGGAAGAAGTCTTAAACAGAGAGATGAGGAAGGTGAAAGAGGTGTAACGAAAAGGAAGCCTGCGAGGAGACCTAACAAGGCAGCTGCTGCAATTTATGTATTTTTCCTCGTAAAAGAACCAAAGGGCATAATACCCTTAGAGGATTTCCCTCCTTATTTCCCTTCAAGCTTCCCCATCTTTTCCTTATAATGTTTAGTATTTACAGGCCTAGTATTTTGATAAGATCTCTTATGAAAAAGTATAATCAGAAATATGGGAACCAAAACCAATGTGTTTTCGTAGGAAGGAATTGTATACGGGAAGAATTTCAACTGGCATGGCGTATGGCGGAGATGACCATTTTGTATTATTTATTGCAATAGAGTTAAAAACCCACACAGATATGTTTTGGGACGATATGAATCCAACGTGTTTGTTTTATAAGTTTTTTTTCTATTTAGGTTTCATGAGCTGATCGATTTTCTTAGAGAAAGGAACATTTCATAATTCACGAGGAGTGCGAGTGTTTACTTGAAACGGAAGTCAACTTTGGTGACCATTCCTAACCACATACCATGAAAGGGAAACAATTTTTAATATTAATGATGTAGTTTGCCGTATGTCATTGCATATAGCCTCTATATCCTTTTATGGCTCTCCAAAAAGTAATCCAAAGACAATCATGTATGACTATAAAGCAAATCTTTACGTTCTTGTGGGTTTTATAAGACTCACCTGCATTAGGCAATATTTGTCAACGTATTTTATCAAGACGTTGTATGTGACATATAGAATATTCTAATGTCAAGACACGACTTGGCAAAAGTCTGTGATACAACAGTCTGTCTGTGTGTGGCATCTGATTTTGGCTCAGGTAGATAGTGAATGTAACCACATATTCTTTTGTAAGTGTCACAAGTACCCATTAATGATTAAATTCCATTAGCTTTCATTAGCTTTTGCCCTTAAACATTAAACACATATAAAGTAGTTTGTATACCTAAGCTTCATATAAATTAGTTTTGTAATTTAATTCGTGTGATGTAGCTTGAAACAGAAGTTGAATCATTCAAAATTGAATGTAAATATTTGCACAAATCTTGATAGAGCTTACGAAAATAAATATGCAATCCACATAGAAAACCTTGACGTAACCTTTCCCCTATATTTTTTCAGTTTTGGGGCACTTAGGATTAATAGATTTTCTGTTTTGTGTATTTTACTGAAAACCAATATTCTAAAATTGGATTCGAAATAGCAGTTCAACGGAAGAGTGTAAGCCACTGCAGATTTATTTTACCTGTATGAGACGATGTGCAATAAGCAATTAATATGTATGATGAATGGTCACAGAATTCGCCAGGGCCCACAGGTCTAAACCTCTCAGGTTTACAAATTGAATCGAATCAAAAGTTAATGTTTAGTATGCCGTTTCAAGTTAGCTCAGTAAACCATTCATTTCAAAAGCAGTCCACTACCAAAATCCTATTTTCTACAAGGTAAACTGAATAGTTAACCATTCGATCTGCATACAACATTCCTCAAAAACCTCTGTATATATTTGCCCACTATGTAATCCTACACGAAAAATACCTGCATTATTTTGCTTCTTGGAATGAAATTGAAAAGAACACACCAAACATGAAAATTCTTCCAAACTTCTCTCTTTCATCTTCCCTAAACTATACTTATACAACTTCGCAAAAAATATGTTGAAAATACCTGAGTCAGCAAGAGAGTATATCCTGTACCAACTTAAAAACGAGCTTACAACAGGTAAAACTTGAAAATGAATCATTATTACTAGACCCCTAAGAATGGGCAGAGGTATTATGCCGGACCAGAGAGACCAGGACTAGAGCAACGTGCAAATAGTATGATCTTAAACTGGAATCTTGAATCATCTTCAGGCCATCCTTTGTAGCATAGTTTCAAGTTTATTATTCGCTAATGAAAAACTGATATGTAAAATCAACTACGAGATTGGCTTTGTAATGTTCATCTTATGCTTTACATCATACCATCTTAATTTTATCAGTATATTACTTGCAACTTGATACAACACAATGCAGCATTATTCTAGCAATGTGAATAGAAGTCTTAGTTTCGGTTTCATGATATGGATCGACTGTTGTTATTTTTCGGATGCGGGTACATATATGTTCCATATATTCTTGTAAAGATGTATATTAACAAAGGTTTATTTCATGAATTTCATGGTTCATTCATTCGTCAGGTATGGCAGTCATCATGGTATTTTGATCAACGGCAAAAACAACCGACCAGGTGTACCTCTTCTATATATCTGGCATACTTATGGCCATTATCACTATCTTCAATCTTCGTTACTATCACATGACGTAACGCTTATATGTTTATACAGAGAGTACATCGTCAGTGTAATTCTTGTTGTAACATGCAACAAAACTCCTCATCTTTTGTTTCAACACTGATGTGAAGATGTGTAGGAAATCATTAGTTACGGTGGACATTCACGAAACGAAACCCTTTTCCGCTGCACATCTGCCTGCGCTAACCTTTTAATAATTTTATTTTTTTCTATATTGCCTGACACTATTTTGCGATGTTACCTATTAGAAATTGAAAACAGAGATAATATGAATGATTATTAGAACTAAATTGTAAATATTTGGGCTAGAAATTATTACACCTGAAAGGTTTTGGTGCTCTTCGTTTCGACTATGGTCGCTATATGGCTTTGACAGAATTATTGCTAGAGTTTGTTAGGATGGCTATCACTACTCCTATCTTTTGTCTGTTGGCAATGATGTTTGTAATGCAAATAACTTTTGTTTGCATATATGGATTGCAAATAAGTTTTTCGAGATTACTGTCAAAGAAAACTATAAATGCGTGAACGCCTAATGCTCACACAATCAATTTACAAATCAAACATAAAAATGATTGTATGCATAACATTCAACATTGCCAAATGTTTTTTCATTTAAACTACCTCCTATTCTCAATTATTTGTCTATTTTTGAAAATAAATACTAACATGTTTAACCAAACCGTACATTTTTCATCAATTAATTGATTAATTTACTTGTTAAATGAAATATCATATCAATCCTTTCAATCCTTTAGTACAAGCTTGCAATATATCATATTTAAAGTATATTGTTATCATGCATTCTAAAGGTTTAAATGCATACAGGTATGTGTTATGCATTGATTACTTACATATAATTCGTTTTCCTTTTAATGTTGACAAGATCGGTGTCGTCTGATAAGAGCCCAGGTAATTAACAGTACACAGAAGAGTAATTGGCTTTTATTGTTGACGCCAAGTCGATAGCTATATAAAGTTGCTTCAAATGTCTATAAAACAGTCAAGGAAGTTCACTTTGATAATTATTGTTGCATGAGTAATATTGGTCTCTGTAAATGTCCAATGTGTACACGAGTTAGACACTTCCCCACAAGTTTGTATTACACAACGAGTTTAAACTGCGATGTGATCTTAAAAAGTATTACGTCTACTCATGTTGTAAATAATCGCTAAGGTATTAGCCCAACGGGTCGTACAATAAAACACTTAAGTACGGAAATGCAAAACAGGGGGTTTATGTTCTATGGTCTTTTTGATTTTCCCATGATATACCCAGAAGATAGATTACATCCGAGATTAATACAACTATATTTGCTGTTTCCCATGTAGGTAGTATGTAACTGAGCCGGAACAACAGGCTGAGTGATTTCACTGAGATACTTGTAATTCTACTATATCTGCGATTCTCTTTACAAAATTCAGTACTTTTCAGATATTTCAGAACACACGTGGGATATCTCTTCGTTTATACACACACAAATCAACTTGTTATTTTTGGACTAAACCCATTTGCCACACAGTGTTTCAAGTCATCAACAGAGTATCAACCTGTAGGTTATTTACATGCACATTATACAACAATTTGACACAGATGCTTATAGCTAACCCACAATGTCCCAAAGAGACGAGCATAAATTAACATTCACAAGTTTTCAAAATCGACATTAATGTGGATGTGGATATACAAAGATTATGAAAACGTGTTAAATAATTTTGGACTGCTTTTCCTTCGTACTGCAGACTACGACTGAGGAAGAAGGAATGGGGAACTGTGCTACGGAAATAAAGGGTTTTCTCAATCCAGTTGTGAGCACCAGCAGCACATTTCCAATATAAGGATTTTTGTATATAGGCAACTTTTTTTGCTCGTGTAGAGATCACTCACTCTACTTATAAGTATATTGGGGCTTGAGTCATAGTCATAATGATCACATGTTAATGACATACAAAGGATGAGATAAAAAGTTATTTACTCTGGGCTTAGTTTAGTTTAAGATAAAAAGGGAATACACTATTTGTAATACGTTACTAGTAATTTGCAAAGTCAACAAATAAATATATTCTCGCATTGGTGATGATCGGATGATGTGATTCGTGATTAGAGCTTCACTTCGCACGTTTTTTATGCAGTTTAGCTAAAAAACGATAAATTGTCTATATCTGAATTTATTTGCATATCATGTACGGGCCATGTACCCAAGCTATTGTTGATTGTTTAATGCAAGTTTAGTTCAAAATCTCACACAACGAGTAAGCTTGTTTTCACTACGCACTTGATATGCAGGCAGATCCCTGAGTATCGTATATGCACAAAAACCAATCCAGCAAAACCCTGCTTTCTGTACCCAGATCTGTATACGAAGACCAACTGTGTTTATGTCTGAATCGTTCTCTGGGAAAAATTTGAGAAACTATTTCGCTCGATTTTGCTTGCCTCAGCTAGAGCATCTTTCGCTACTCATACACAATTACGAATAAAATGCAATACCAAGCTTTTTACTGCTTTTTTAGTTTCACTTGTACCTCACTTGTACTTGATTGGTATAAGCCCAGTACTAAAGCCTTTGCCATTCGCTTTCCTTGTTGTAAAACGAGTGAGCGAAACTCACCAAGTCTTATAATGCACAATGTGCACCATTAAAAAATAATACTGCCCGATATAACATACGTATACATAAAACTGCCTAAGAGATTCAGCCTTGCTGTACGGCTTAGATGTTGAGTACCACTGCAGTGCGATGTCTTGTCTCCTTTCATTCACACAGTCGGTGGCCGTTGTTGTTGCCCCACAGTGCCATCCTTCCTTATGTGGATACTCAACATCTGCCGCAGCTGTAAAGCAATTCCATAGCCCTGCATGTTGTATTAGTTGGCTTTTGTTATGCTCATTAGTAAAGTGCATATTATTATTATCATGCTGATACTATATTGCATACGAGAGGAGAGTCATTTGACCGCAATAGTTACTTTACTACTAAGTAACAAAAATGTATTGATAGAAGACACAAAGTATGATTATTATGCTTTATATGGAAAATCTAAGTAGAAAGTAAAGTCGCAAAACTAAATGCTCATGTTGCATGTAAAATGAAATTGTGGTTATGTCAAAACCAAAAAATGTTCATGTCCACACGATATGTATTTGTGTGCATTTAGATCAAGCTAACCACAGGTAGTTTCCTGTGCGTTTCCATTGTCAGTCTAGTTTGTGCACTTTACTTCCTCATAATAAGCATTAGCTGTGATAAAATGTTTCAAGTACTTAGTAAATTAATAACTGCATTAAAAACGCGCTTAAAAAATAACGTAGATTTGTTTGGATGACTGAATATGTCATAATCGTTTATGTTGCTGGTATTCTGTTTCCAGTTTATGTATTTCCCACGTCAAGAAAGTTCCAAGAAGAAAAGGAAAACCTTTACAGCTTATTTTCGGATGGATTATTTTTATTATTGAAAGGTTAAGTTCAGGTCTGAAAAAAGAAAATTAAGCTTTAATGCAAAAAAAAAATCTTTTCATTCTCCAAGATACTAAAACCTGCTATATAGTTTTCCTTTGTTTCCTCTATTCCGCTTTATGGATGTGCACGAAGTGTGAGTCATGAAAGGATTAATTTATATCTTGAAAATGTATTCTTTACCCATTTAACTTTCCTTCGTCGTGTACCACGCTAAAATATCAAGGTCTTAGGCTGACCTAACATGAATGTCTTCAAATTACACACATAAAACTGGCTTGGTTGCTTAATTGGTGGCGACTTTATATTTCTCTATTCCAAGTACAAAAGTAGAACTTTTGGAGAATTGTGGCTTAGAATTGTAGCGCGTAATTAGTAATATGCAATAACAACACACTCTTTATATCTACATTTGCATGTTAGTTTTTGTGGTTAGCTTCTTGTGGGGTTGGCTTTAAAAACTATTTCAGTGTGCAGCTCTACATTAGGTAAACGACACGGAATATTTAAGAAAGGCACATAATGTCAGTGCTAAATAGTATGTCTTCAGCATTTGTTTACGAGCTCAATACATTTCTCCATGATATTGGCAGTAACATAGTTATTATGAAAGTCATAAAGGGCTTTGTTCATCGCGTACATTAATGCAAGGTTCATTTGCATGTTTTGCTTTCATTCCCATTTAATACCAATACCACAACAGCAACCAAACACTATTCTAAAACGTTTTGTAACTTATTTTCGGCTATTTAGTACTTACTTCAGGATGTTGCCCTCATATACATTCATACATATCTACCTGCAGAAATTTGAATATCGTTTGCAATTATAAAAATGTATGACTTCATTCATAACAGTATATTTACAAAGGGCTCTGATGGGTATAAAATTACTATTATTATAAAAGTCATATCTGCGTGAAGCAAGCTTACATAAAGTTTCTTTAATGTATTTTACGTCCTAATTAAATAAATAGGTAAGACATTTTCTTTCTGATTTTTTTATATTTTGACCTTACATGACATTGTAGTCAATTTAAGAAGTTATACTTTTACTGCTCATGAATTCCTACGTCTGTCGCCTGCTTGACCAAAACTGAAAAGGTTACCTTGAACAAAACATTGTAGAAGCTCTTAGCAAATTCTCACCATCATCAGCATCAACCTTTATTAATAAAAGTCCAGCTGGGCTTTAAGGACTCTTTACTTCACTCGTAAGAGCTGTCGTGGAGTCTCTCTCCACTTGTTACTTGCTGTGGGCGTCATTACAGCATAACATGTGTTCACTTTATTTTTGTTTTTAGTTTTGCACGGATAACGTGTTGCTAAATTCCCCATTAGAAGCTTAGAGGTGACCTACTGAAGGTTTTATGTGCGTGTATGTCCCACTTCTAGGAAACCGAGGGGTGTCACGTAAGATAATTTTAGACTTTACGCCTGATTTCGCAACTACTGTTAATTTAATAATGCGCACCTCTTGCAATTGGCAGCCCATAGAAATGTTGGTGACAGTTAACCTTTTGAAAGATGGAAAGTATTTCTTGAATGATAAAATAGCTTATGGACAAATGCAGGAGTTTTACATATTCATTTGACATTTTACAATAGTACAATAAGTTCCCTCAGTTATGAGTTTGACTCCTAGGCATACTGCTACTACATACTTGTTATTGTTGATAAAAGTAAAGTGTACAATGGTCAATGAGAAGCATTTCTTTGTTAAATTAATGCCTTTCTCTGTTCTGACTCGGATTCTATTACAACTGCCACAGGCCTGTTGTGCTGGAATTCTTAAAGTTGGAATCGTAGGAATCCCTTGTCACTTGATCTCGCTATTCTCAACGCCTTCATGAAACGCTGGAAGCAGGGATGGCAAGTGGGTTTTAACGAAAGGGTGGGTCACCCGTTTAAACCCGGGTTTTAATGTACCCAGCCCACCTTAATTTAAGTGGGTTTAAATGGGCAAAGTGGGTAAAAACAAAATCGTAGGAATCCCTTGTCACTTGATCTCGCTATTCTCAACGCCTTCATGAAACGCTGGAGGGGAAAGCTTGACAAACGAGACACTTATAATAAATAGTGAGAGAGCATCTGAATGCTTGAATGCACACAGATATTTGCTTCAAGTTAAAGGATTTATAATGCAATGGGCAATGGCGAATAAAGAAATATGATATGATGTATTCTCATGGAAAATGGTATACAACGTATACTTAAGAACTCGTGATAGCCTGAAAGGATTTATTATATTACATACTAAATAGATATAGTAATGATCTCAAGGATAAAAGTAGATCATGATAGATTACCTCAGCAGTTCGGCAACAAAGTTTTATAATATTATCTACGTCAATCAACAATACTGTGCGAAGGTGAGTCAAGTACCTATTTAAAAGATGCATTACTTCACAGTAGAGTAAAAAAAAGTAAAAATAGGCTAAATGATGGGTGAAAAGAAATAGGAAACGAGATACTTAAATATGTAATTTACAGTGCAATCCGTGTCGGAATTAGAAACAAAGTGAATTGAAAACTGATCGAAGTCTTTTTTTGTAGATCCAAGATATATGTACCCATAGACTAAAATTATATATATATTATTGTATATATAATTTTAGTCTATGATATGTACCCAGTCTAGGCAGCGTCTTTGAATCCAATATGCATACCATAGTTGTCCATGGAACAAAAGGTATCCCCATTCACTATTCATACGGTAAAAGAACATGATGATTTTAGTTTCTCATCTTGTACTGGATCAAATCACTTCAATTTTCATTTCTCTCAGGAGGACAGAAAATAACTTGCAAAATATATTAGATTTCAGGAGGGAAATAGTTTCTCTGTTAGGCTTTTCAGTACCAGAACAAATCTTTTAGTGTAAAAGAAAGTTGGGACGCAGAAAAGTTTGCAACTACAACAAATACCTTAAAGGAACTTCTACTTCCATTGTTTCCCAGACAAGTTTGTACTTTTAGGTTTTGTTTTCAGGAAATTGATATAATTAGATTCTACTTCGATTCCGCTATTGTAGAAAGGTCTGATTGTGAATTTACATTCACGATGAGTATGGTCTGAGAATGAGGTGTATACTTGCAATGTACACCTAATTTAATGTAACCTTGAAAGTGACAAACACGATACATTAAATGAAAATCAAATTAGAGCAATTTTATTTCTTTGTAAAATGAAAGGCTCAAGAAGTATTCGTTCACAAATACGCCTCAATAAACATACTGACAGCAGTTGGTTGCAATTTTAATGTACATTCAAATAGTATGTTTCAATAAGAAATTGAAAGGCAAGTATATATACGTGTGTGCCTGCGCATGCACATTTGTAAGTAATTTTTATGATAAAAGCAGAGTATTCCAAGGTGAAAGTTCTTTAAGAATCTTAGAAAAGAGAAAGTAACTTATTTCGCGGAAACTCTACTTTCCAGAAGCCAAAGTACAACAGCGATGATCAGACCAATGATCAGAAAGTAGAATACTCCTGCCAACTCACTGAGGTTGAGCTGATCAAAGTCATCCTGCAAATGAGAAAAAAAGTTTATCATATAAGGTGTGCTTGCCATCGGCTAGTCATTTACAATCACCTAGGGCTGGGATCAAGTCACATAAAAAGTAGGCACTTATGGGTATAGCCATTAGTCATTAACAGACAGTATAAATCCTTACTTCATCTCCGTCACCACTGTCATCCTCGTCTCCCTTATCATCATCTCCGGCACAAGCTCCTTCATTCCACCACTTTTCAACTAACTCTTCAAGTTCACCATTTTCTTTCATTTCCAGAATAGCAAGGTTGACTCGCTCGCTAGTAATAGGAAAGTAGTAAAAATTAAGATTAACAGGAAAGAAAAAAAAATTGCTGTCATGTATGCTATGATTAACTTTCTTCGATTACCTCCAGGGTGAATCCTTGACTGTAGCAACACCATATCCTTTAAAAGGATAATGAAAATGTTTTTAATCACAAGAAATACCTGGCAAATCTTGAATTTCTCATGTATGTAGCACAATATTCTAAGGACTCATACAGATTTACTATTGTACCTTTTGTAGGTCCAAACTCTTCAGATGCAACAATGAGATCACAAGGCTCCTTTGAGAGCTGGTATTCTGCGGCAGGAGATTCCATAATGAACGCGTATTGAGCTGGAATAATAAAAAGTTTTTCTTTGAGGATCAAGAATCTCTAAAAAACATGGCGAAGAAAGGAACTATTTTATAATTGTCTTTTACCATCGTCGTCGTCATCTTCACCGCTATCGTATTTACCATCCAGGCCATCGTCGTCATCATCATCGTCATCATCATCTGAACCCCTGACCTTTTTGATACCTTCTTCGAAACTAGAAACTGAGGTGTTCTTAGAAGTCATAAACTCATACATTTGCTTGTACACGGGGTTGTCTGAGCGCTACAAGGAAAATGGTCAGATTTAAGTAAGATACTTACTGATTATCTAAACATGTGTATTTAAATAGTTGGATCTCTCAGCAAATCACTTTAAAGTATTGTTCCGTTGATCCACCACGAATGACTCCGTAATGAATTTCATCACTGGCTTTCACCAGCTCCTCAACACTGTCAATTTCAGCAGTAACAAATTCATCAGAGTCAGCAATACGTTGAGCAGCAAAGCTAGCGGCGTACGCAGCCAAAATGATAAAAAGGAAAGCCCAGAAGATCACACGTATGAACTTTCCAAATGAATGACCTGTTTTACAAATAAATTTTATAATGTTTTCATGAATTTTTTATGATTGTGCGAGCATATTAGTTGTTTTGAATCATAAATTTTCCCATTATCCTTACTCTGGGTTAGCAATGGAATCTTGTCGCAGGAGATTGAAAATTCCATTTGGTCTATTCTCAGGCTTTTTGTACGAGTTCTCAACAATCAAAGAAAGAATCCAAATGATGGCGAGGGAGACAATGACAGAAAGCCAAACGTAAGTGTGAAAGGGGTAAGAGGAAAGTGTATGTAGCATCAGACTCATCCTCCTCGGCTGGAGGCTCCTTCATAAGGATACTAAGCTGGAACTCTTTCCTACGCATTTCAGGAATAATGAATAAGATAAAAACAAGGTTTTTATGCAAAATGTATGATTTGATTCGGCATTCCGAAGCCATTCACACAACCCTCTTACAAGCGGTATTAGGGTGGATCATTTCCGTTTGACCTTCAGATACACTTTGCGTCACATTGTGTACTGAGATGTTAAGATTTGGACAGTGCGAACCGCAAATCTAAATTCAATACATATTTCTAAGTTTGAATTACAACACATAAAATTACTAACGTCATTCAAAAGTTCTCCAATCATCCCATTCCATCCAGAGGGGTTACTGGAAAATATAAGATAAAATCCTTTCTATCAATATCTTTTCCGTTTCAATTAATATAGGTCATCTAACATTGTGACACTTTATTAAAAATAAATGCACTATAGAATTAAACTTACGCCGGGTCTGGTCGTCCGAAAAAGCCATCTTTTACAACATGTATCTCATCTATTAGGGATTAGATTTCAATTAGTATTGAATAGGAAGACGTGAATAAAGAGATACTAAAAATAGATTCGCTGACAGTACATATCAAGACTCAAGACATAGAAGTATGCAGTCCAATGAGCATATTATGCATTGGAAGCCAAGCACAAATACTACAACAACGGATCACGTTATGTACAATTATCCTATAAGACTCATCATGAAAGCGTAAATGCTTTTGGGAGATGCAATCTTATGGACTTACGTTCAGCATCCAAAATTTCGGAAATCTTTTCAGCGAGATCTTCACAAAATCCAATAAGCTTATCAGAGTCTCCATCATCTCCTTTCTCTTCTTGAATATACAATTCACATAGCATTTAAACAAAAGATTGTACCGTAGTGGCAGTGAAAGTTTATCTGAAAAAGATACAGAAACCATCATCCACGTCATTCTATGCATACTAAAGAAAGTTTACTCCGGTTAAGCCTGTCAGTTTTAATCATGTTTTTTATGACGTGTGAAGGTATCAAAGCGTGCAATACTCATGTTGTCGACTTCCTTCCTGCCGCTCTGCGGCATCGCTCTCCTTGTCGCCGTAAATATTCATCATGTTGCAGCTCAAGAACAGAAGCTTCGTGTTACGAGCATTCTGGTGAGAAAATGTACAAAAAATTGTCTTACGTTTCCCAGTCTATGGAGAAAGTACTTTTATATATTTAGCAACATGTTTGTTTCAGTCTAAATAAACTTGTTAGATTGTGTTTGTTAAAACTTACTTAATATGCATAATGTTTACAGTTTACACGTAGAAAGCTGTTGTTAGCCTACGTTCTTATTTATTCTCTTATTGTTGCATGATGACGAGTCTAGGCGGAGCCGTATCTGATGAAAGGAGA
>JAHZNG010000807.1:0-21804 GCA_027744375.1 Orchesellides sinensis
AACTTTTTATACATTGCATAGTATTATCGCAACAAAAATGGTGAAGTAAAGAAAGGACCATTAGGTTTACATTCTTAAAAAAGTAGTCGTTACTTACTTACTTAAGATGACATGGATAGTTTGTGAAAGAATAAATTGAGGTTTTACAAAAGAACCTCGTTTTTACAACTTGATTTTCGTTAATATTCTTATTTCAATTTTTATCCCATTCCCACAACTGAAAACTTACTTTGCAGTTTATTTCGCTCATCGCCAGTTGGTTCGGTTCTCAATTCTTTAATAATATGGTTATCGTATACATATGAGCATGTATAATATAAACCCTACCGCCATCAATACATCTCCAAATTTCCTTCAATCAATTGCAAATAGTTAGCAAACTTTCTCCTCAAACAAAACAGATGAAATTGCCATTTTAATGGTGGAAAACTGAATAAATACAATGATACAAAATTCATGAAGATAACTTTTGCGAGTACTGAAGAGCCAGTTCTTTTTCCAACTTTTAGAACGTGGCGAGTTATCACTGTTTTGAAAAATGGTAATTTCAATGATGAGACAAGTATGCTGTACGCTCGACGTGTACACGTGCTATCTGATTTCTTTCAGCACGCGCGCACCCAACTTCACGTATGGTAGTCTAGATGTAAGCTGCTCATTATAAAGTTTTCTAGCTTTTACCATATAAAATTATGAAGCTTTACAATAATATTGAGCAAGTTAACAATGCATGCATGCTGCATACAAAGAGTTCAAACGCACTTTCATCTTGTATTATAGATACGTACTGTTTTCTTCCTTCGAATCATCCACAAAGAAAGTTTCTTTGTCTTTTTTTCGTAGAAAGTTTTGCATACATTCTTTTTTCATGCGATTTCGCCTCATTTACTTGTCGTACCGTACCATACAATAGCTCAAACTCAATACATACAATTTTGCTAAACAAGTACATAAGTAAAGCAGAATTCTTTTTCTTTCGAATTTTTTAATGCGATATACTTTACGGTTATATATAATTCAAAAGTCGAGAACGGTTTTATAGTCCCTAATATTATTCCTTTAGTCGGAATGTTTCCTTAATACAGTTGCAAATGTGAGACAATAAATGTGTAATGTACTTTGGCACCACTACTACACCCAATTTATACATCTCTGGAGAATATGTTTTGCTCTTAGTTCTGGTGGGTTGACGCTCTCAAGTCTCTTTGTAGTAGTATTTCATATTAAATACAATAATGCCATTTTGTATACTTCCTCAGCGGCTTTTGTTGTTGTTTGTAAAGAAAGTTACGCGTGTCAGGTTGTTGTTGAAAACTTTAAGTAACAACTGGTATCCGCACATGAACTACATGGTATATTTTAGTTGTATTTTTTGTACTATTGTTTCAACTTTTCGATTTCCAGAGTTCATTTTTTTGTCGTGGCCTTATAAGAGACTGTTATGTGAAAACGTGTACATAACAAAGTTAAAAGTACACATTTGTATACAAGGCACACAAACAAGGAAATGACGCTATAATACATAACAATTTCTTACTACACTAAAACTTGTGTATATCAGGGTTGTGCCAACTGCATTATAACCAGCTTTTAAAAATCTAGTTAGAAAAGAGGATGTACTAATTCAATGCGTGTTTAGTGGACTAATACTACAGCGTGTACACAGCAAAAAGGAAGTTAAACGCTATGAAGTCGGGCAACCAAGCAGAAAGATGATGCAGTAGAAATCCCAAAAGTTACGGTTTCTTCTTTATTCTCTGCTGTTGTGCATGTTATGCAATACACTACATAGCACCCAACATAATATTTACTTGTATAAAAAGGGAAAGAGGTACGTGTAGTAATTTGTACTTTTTGTTGGTGGTAGTGTTCAGTTCAGTTTCGAAAATGTAAGGAGACAAGGGCAAAGCCAAAGCAATGCTTTTTCTTGTTGCCTTCTTCATTCATTTGGTTCTTACGTTGGGCTTGAGCTTTTGCTCGCCTTTTGCCTTTATACTTCCTCTAGTAAAGCTTTTGGGAGCGTTGAACAGCCCTGAGCCAAAAAAGGCATTAGATTACATAATATAGAAAAGAGCACATAGAGTAGTATATTCATCCAAGTTTATATCTTCTAAACTTCAGATTCTCAAGTCCAGAGAGTTTATTACAAGGAAATCCGTAAAATACGCAAAAGGATTTTCGCTCGTCCGATTTATTGCTGCGGAAAGAGGAAGTCGCTTGTTTTGCAGAAAATGATGATCTTGATCTATTATAGATGAGTTCTTCTTCCTAGTACTCGCTCGCAGCTAGTAGCCTATACAGTGCAGTATATCCGACTTACTACTAAAATGTAGTAGTAGTACAAGAGAACACTTAAGTTTGAAAGAAATGAGAGCAATCCAAAATTCTGTGTAGAAAATATCATTATCAAATCCTTATTATACATCTACGCGTGTAGTCTTGTTGGGAAACATCAAACAGAATTCGATCGTGTTGAGTCTGCATCCTAAAACCAGAACCGCAGTAGGAGAGAGGTCTTCAAAAGACTTATCTGGGTGAAGCATAGTAATTTCAAGTTTGTGCGTATCAACACAATTCCTTACAATAAAAGTCAAAATCTTGTCATTTCACATTCAATTCATTCAAAATGTTCGCAGTATTTTCTAAATGGGTTTCAGAAAGAAGAGGCTCCTCTTTGTTTGGGTTGATCTAATTATTTTATTGACTTGTAAACTCTGTTTTTAATTTAAGTTTGCATCCATTTACTAAAGTATTTCACTTTTGTCTGCATGGTAGATAGAAGAAGAGGCTCCTTTTTGTTTGGGCTGATCTAATTATTTCATTGACTTGTAAACTCTGTTTTTAATTTAAGTTTGCATCCATTTACTAAAGTATTTCACTTTTGTCTGCATGGTAGATAGAAAATTGTTAAGAATTATATCCTAGAAATCAATACTGCCTAGATTAATGTATGCATATACTTTCAACAATTTAGGGTTTATATGCTGGTATCAATCATTTGCCATTTAGTTACGATTCGAGAGAAAAAATGCTTACAGCAATACAAGTACAGATCAAATCAAAAGAAATAATGCCGGCATCAATCATTTGCCATTTAGTTACGATTCGAGAGAAAAAATGCTTACAGCAATACAAGTACAGATCAAATCAAAAGAAATTTGAGACCTTGTAGACTGTAGACAATATGCACACAGATAAAGTAAAGTTATCTTGATTTAAAAACACAGTTGAATTTGTACCGGATGTAAAACCTTCCCGCATAGATTTTCTCCTCTTTGTAAATGAAAGTCAAAATGAATGTGGTTGCTATTTGCGTGTATTTTACACAGGAGTCAAATTGAAAGCGGAATGATGAAAGAACCAGGCATAGTGTATTGTAGAAAGAGAATAGAATGGGAATTGGGAAAGTCAGTGGAGCAGGAAATGTAAATAAAATGCTGGTTACATTTATATGTACATCCATAATCCATACTGACGTATTGAGGATATAGGTACAAAATATGTTTACTAGGTTTTTTAACCTTAAAACATGTATTACCTAAGAATGCACATGCATATACACATCACTTTTTAGACTGCTTGGCTTCATTTTCTTGCTTCATATTTCATTTCTATGTGTGGAGATGGTATAGTATTATAAGCAAGCAAAACTATACATAATCTAAGACACAGTTCAGTAAGTATTGCAGTGTGTGCGGTGATGCGGTGTGTGAGGTGACTTCAAAGGAAACAAAGACGATGATGATCTCTGAACTCTGCGGCTAAATATTCTTGTTCGATTTCTCGGTATGTTTTGCAAGGAAAAGGGTTGTACTATTCTATAACGGGTTCAAGAGCGTGCCTATTCCATATTGTTTAAGTTTGGGGAGCAGTTTGTTTACATTTTTAGGATTGTATCTACTTTACACTTCGTTACTCATTGTAATATTTTTGATATAGCTGTTTGATGGTTTTGTCCGTTTATGATCTTCTTAGGGCATTGACTTTCACTTTTTCATTTCTTTCCATGTAGGAAACGTCTAGATTTTTCTGTACATGATCGTTAAAAGATTCAACGGGAAACCATTTTTTGCTTGTTTTAATTTTTCGGACTGCAACCGCTATTGGCATCTGGAATGATAACAAGAAAATTAATAATGAAAAGTCAATATTTATTGGGTCGTATTAATAGTCATAGCCAAAACGTCTAGCTATTGGCATCTGGAATGATAACAAGAAAATTAATAATGAAAAGTCAATATTTATTGGTTCGTATTAATAGTCATAGCCAAAACGTCTGTTATGATTGGCAGCAGAATGTGCGTTTAAAATCGCTACTAGACCTTGAATTACCCATTAACATAGTTTTGATATCGATAAGTCCGTAGTTCATACTAAATAAAAGCTGACGTTAACAAACCATTATCATTTAAATTACAATAACCGATTTCAAACTACATTAACTAAATAGCAAAAGACAATCTTAATTTATGGAAGGATACCCTGAAATAAATACGTCAAATAATATTACTTCTGAAAAATTAATAGAGCACCAGTATTTGTGTAGATCCAGCAGTACAACGCTAATTTATTCGTCCACAATGAATGTCAATCAATTATTCCGATTGTTATCACCACAGTACAATGATTTTACAATGAGCCATGCGTTTTACAGCGTTAATTGTATCAATAAGTGGGATAAAATATATTTATCAAAGCAAAGCTGGGAAGCAAAAAATATTTTATTCATACATATCTTGGTATATGCCATAATAACACCAAGGTCGAACAATTTCAGAATTCCAAGAAAGCAAAATTAGTCACCACAGTGCAGTGGTTTGTTGGTGTTGTTGTTTTTGTTTGAGTAAAATTAAGTTCTACCTTGATGGCTGGTAGAATAGGTATCAAGGTGACCTGGATGGATGTATGATTCAGCTTATTATCTGATTCAGAAGAAAAACGTCCATAGTTATCACAAGTTGCATCTTAATAATGACGTAGTTAAAATACCTATTAAGTGTTGTTGTTTACTCTTGTCCATAAGTCTACACGCACAAATTTTTTCTTCAGTTGTGGTCCTGACTTAGATCAACTAAACAGTCGAGTCGATTGTTACAACTGCACTTCTCGATAAGTTTACCTTGTCTTGCCAGAGTATGAACATGTACCATAACTTTTGAAGATGCTTAAAAATGGAAATACCTAATTATACTGTCTATATTCATTAAATGCATGGACAAGAAGCTATAAGGTGACAAAGAAGGCTTTTCTCAGGAATATGACAGCATAAAAACCGGTTCCTTAAAGAAGCAAAGATTCAGAGATGGTGCATAGGTATGTACATATAAAACAAAATTATGTTTCAGAGCTANAATACCTAATTATACTGTCTATATTCATTAAATGCATGGACAAGAAGCTATAAGGTGACAAAGAAGGCTTTTCTCAGGAATATGACAGCATAAAAACCGGTTCCTTAAAGAAGCAAAGATTCAGAGATGGTGCATAGGTATGTACATATAAAACAAAATTATGTTTCAGAGCTACGGAGTTCATTGTGCGAAGATGAAAAAACCTGTAAATTACATATTTATGCATATAAAGACAGCCAGCCTACCCCTGACATCTTATTGAAAAGATGTATAAAAATAGGCTCTACTCACCTGCTGGTATTTTATGGACATTTATGTGTGAAGTAAATCAACACGGTCAGTATATATTTTGGTTTTTTAGTATTACGAACACACACCTGTAAATCAAATGAAACTTCAACTCCAAAAAGTAAAGGGCATAATAATAAATATAATGCTTCTCGTACAAACTTGTTCTTGACGTAAGAAGATTGTGTCATCGTTATTATGATCTTGGAAAATTAATGGACCTTTGTATGTAACATGAATACTCACTTTCGGTTAGCACGCAATATATGTTTGAGGATTGGGTATATAATTGAAAAGGCATATGAGAGAATATAAAATCTACCGAAAATATAGAGAACCAGGTTCAGCAGTTTAAAAAAAGGATATATATAATCTGGAAAGCCTGTTCAGATCAAATTTAGTTTGAAGTTGTTTCTTAAAGAAGAAAGATCTTCATTCAAGCATTATTTACAATATTTTCAAAAATGTTAAAGTTTTTAGTATTAAGCTCTTTGCTTGTTGCTGTCTGTTGGTCAGCACCACAGCAGTCTACCACTTCAACTACAACCCATTCACCGGTATTGGTACCAAATAATAATTACGTTTACTTCGTTGTTTCCGCCAAGTAAGTTCTTTCATAAGTAAAGTTTATAATCAAAGAACATCAGCCTGAGGTATTTGTACATATCTAGTTGGTCTTTTGATAACGTATAGAAATATCGCTGGAGAACACGCTGACAGAGATGGAGTAGCTGATCCATTCGTCAAAGTATTTTTGGGTACTGAGCCAGGCTCAACAGGGGTACCACAAGACTCGTCTGCCTTAGAGCCAGTAGAAGTGTCTGAAACTATAGAAAATGAGAACAATCCCGTATGGAACAAAGTTTTCAAAGTTAAACATATCCAAGGAACCAAGCAGGTTTGTATTAGGACTTTTAAAACAGCATCTCGGTATACGCAAGTAAAATCCGAAGGATTCATGAAAATTGCATTAATTAATAGTATGCTCAACCTAACATAATTTTTCTTTAGCTTTTGTATTTGGAAGTGAGAGATCATGATCCCGTCAATCCCGACGATATGATTGGGGACGCTTATATCAAGCTTGATGACTTTGTATCAAAGGGAACATACACACAAGTTTTGGAAAAGGCCAAGTCCGGTTCAGTTACTGTTACAAGAACGACTCCTATCTTTTTCGATATTACAGTCAAGTGAGTATAATGTATATGCATAATATTCAAAATTGGTTAGTACAATAGCTGCAAATCTTTATCTGACTGAATGCAAACTAAATCTGATGATTCACGTAGGGATGTTCCACCTAAGGATGAGTTCGGTGGTGACAGCGATCCTTATGTAAAATGCTACTTTAGAGTTGGCAAGGATGGTAAAGATTTTAAATTTTATCAAACCGAAGTAATTGACAATGCTCAAACTGCATCTTGGGAGCATGTTGCATTTGAAAATTACCAGAAGGGAACGAATCAGGTATATACATATCACATGCAATATACTGGCAAAGTTCAAAAATATAAGATCTGCCTTAGAAATTTTCGGACTCGATATTTCAATTTATTTTTTATTTATATGCATTTTGCTTCCCGTTATTCAGATACTTCATTTCCGTGTGAAAGATCAAGATACCATTACTGGAGATGATGATCTCGGCGAAGCTTTCTTAGAAGTTGACCCCTTTGTTGAGGCAAAGAAAGTCGTCAAATTATCTCTGGCTGAGAACGCCACGCTGATTGTTTCTATGAGTAGAGATTTGTAATCATGTTTAATTTGGTTTTAATATTTAAAGTGATAATGCGAAGGAATAAATTAATTCAATGACATAAAACAAATGTATAATAGCAACTGCAATACCCATATTTAATAAAAAACGTAAAATATCAATCTTATTTGAAAAAAGTTGACATTCGTTTTTGCGAAAAACATTTTACATAATTTGATTAATATATTAACTTACACGTGCACACGTTGTTTTAGTTCATATTTACACGCCTACTCATAAACTACTTCTTTAGCTTGCTTCGTTTTTGAGTATGTGAGCGTACAACATGACAGCCTTTATGTGCTAAAAGTACGTAGGTAATAAATAACACACTCACCTCTAATATTCTGTTCACATTTAGTAGCAAGTCTTAACATTAACATATCCCATGTAAAAATGACAAATGACTATAAATGTGCTGCTTACTATTAGGTTATCAATTTACAAACACGATTTTGCCGGAAATTGTCTACCATGTACATCTGATTTACACAAAAATAATAAGTTTAATAAAGTGTGCTTATGTTTTTGCCGATCGTTTGAAAATCGTTATTTGAGTAGTAATAACGAAGCAATATTTTCAATACAAAACTGTTCAAACTTCAAAGGTGTCAACACTTCAAAGAAGTTACTTTCAAAGAACTTGATTTTTAGGACAGAGCATGACCTGCAAAACTTTCTGAGCCAACTATACTTACCGTAGAATCGTAACCTTTTCATATGAGCTGGCAGGCTAGATGAGTAGCTATGGGGCAGCGACGCGAATCCAAGTATTACAACCACTGAGACTCCACCATTAAATGCCAATATTGATGTAAAGAATAGAACAAGAGGATCCAGCTTATGGTGATATTTTATATTGATGAAGGTTGACAGAGATTGGGCAAGAAAGGTCAGCAGGATGAAGACTACATAAATGGTTTGACTGTGCAACACATTGAAGATTGAGGAGATAACTTGTACTTGCCGGTACTCAATTACCTTTTCAAATAGTTTGCCTGGGTTGGTAAATGCTCTACTATCAAGTTTCGCCAATTTTCTATTTAACAAGATATAAAGTGTGGTTTTACTGTTATTACAACCCGTGATCGAAAAAATTGAAGGGTTATTTTTACCTTTGACATGCCTTGACTGCTGAAGCGATTGCAAATGTTACAATGCTCATGCTGCATACTATGGTGAATTCCGCAATTGGTGTGCCAATTTTCCACATGGCCATGTTGCCCAGAATGAGTACAATACGCTGTGCCCAAAACCATTCGTATTTTTCCAGGACTTTGGTTGACCAAAAGGGCATGATGTTTAGTGGAGATGTTGGAGATATAGCTGCACATATTGCAGCGAATAAGACAGTGTATTGAATTGTTAGATGCAGTAGAATGCAGATGAATCCCACTAGCCTGCTTAGAAAATTTTCTGTTGACGCACGGTCTCCTGTTATATTCACAAGATATAGCTTCAGGACTTTCATGTGGTTATAAAGCTGCAATATAAAACCATTAATTTGTAATTTACTACCTTCTTGTCGTTTTTCTAAATCCACAAGCCCGTTTAGTAGCTGAACAACCAGTTTTGAGCGGATCGAATGTAAGTACAAGGCAGTGCAAACAAATATCAAGGTATACCCTAGCAAGCATTGTATTACTTTCCAGTGGACTTCATCATACCTTCGGTGAAATAAGTAGTCTAGAATGACAATCAAATAGAAAACTAAGCAAGAATACGTAACTTGTTTACGCGTCTGTTTTGACTTGAATTTGAAGACATGATGATCCCATTCATATGCTTGGAAGTTTAACTGGATAGTTTTGTTTCCGAATTGAAACCGTTTACAGCTGATAATCTTTACAACTTCGGGAATAAATTTTACAATCATTTTAAACACAAAATCAATAACTAGAAATTTTAGGATAAGTCGTAGGTACTTGGGGGTGAGCTCGCGAAGAAAGGAATGAAATACCAAATGTAATTTTGTTCTAAGTATAGGCATGGGAATGGGAGTTAAAAATGCCGAAACCGTTAGACAATGAAAACATGTTTGCAGTATACCATTTGGAACGCCCGTTCGGTAACCTTATTTTGTCGACTCGTAATAATGTTATGGATTATGAAATATTTTAAAATAAAACTTTTGTTCTGCAAAGCGTCAAGGTTAACGTTTTTTCAAACTACAGAGAAAAGGAAACTTAAGTTGCCTTTCTCTTGTTCGCATAATTAAACTGAAGATTGATTGCTCCACCATTACGATGTGCAATAAGATGTTAAAAGCATATTCATTTTAATCAATCCAGGCTTTGGTTTCAACCTGTCATCTCTTTATTTCATGCTAAATAAAATTAATATCAAAAGGTGGGCTGTGGTCTATTCTGACATTCCGAAGCCTCTTAGAATGATTGTGTCATATTCCATTAATGCGTGGCGTAACGCGTAACCTACCACACAGCAGCAAATACTAAAGCAATCTAATTATATGTTATTTTAATCTGTTTGCTTTAAATTAAAAGCAGGCACGAATTTCCATTTTCACTCACAGCGTGCTTCTTATTAGCACATAATTATATGGATGAAATATGTAGTAAAAGCAGACCAAGAATGAAAATACATAATATGACTTCCGATGATCCTTCAATTTTGCTTTGTTGACAATTATGTGGGAATAAATTCTAAATTCTACTCCACTCTCTTCCCTCTGAGCTTGTGAGGTAAACTAGGTATGCATAAAAAGTTAATTTAATCTGAAGAATACACTATGTGTACCTATTCTTTCTTGTATTCCACCACGTACTATGTATATTACGTTGAACCCTTTTGGTTTCAAATTACAACAGTTTAGTAATGCCTTAATTTGATGTGATACTATGTACCGTTCCGGTTGTTGTCTAGACCTTGTTTTGATCCATAGTTGAAATGCTCATTTAAATTATATAGAATAGAATTATACTAAGCATTTGTACTTAAGTTGGGTAAAGGGTTAGAGAAAAAATACAAAGTCGCTCAAATCTCAGTTGAGTCACTAAATTCTTTCTGCTGCTTGAGTGGTATCCTGCAGTACAAACAGTAGCATATTCCATTTCTATTTATTCATAAATTATCCGAAATTATACATAGGAAACATACTTTTCCCTCGCTTCCATGATTTTACTCCTCATAAATTGTCACATCCTCAAGTAAATCAACCTCTACACATTCGCACGGAGAAATTCGGAGAATTACAGTATCTATGTCAACCAATTTCATGTACACACATGTGTGCATGTGGAATTGTGGGTTTTATCTTTTGTACATATACAAGGATATTTTACTTTCCGTTGTAGCATTGTACTTGCATGCTATAACAAACTATATGCCACATATAGTCATAAGTATTTACAGAGATGTGTGCAGAGGTAAAGGTATATATAAATTTAAATGCTGGAAAGAAACCCGAGACTGAATAGCTGACGGGATTTTACCTTTCCAATCTTTTTCCATGAATTTTACATGTATTTCACAATTTTATCCTAATCATGATGATTTTGGTGAGGATACACATGGTTAGAGAACACTGTATAAATTCTCTGCTGAGCTGCTTCCTTTTCCCATATTTGTTTTCTACTGTTTTATTTGCGCTACTTTATAAGCGGAAGCAGAAGAGCGAGTAAAAAAAAATAAGGTTGGATATATAAAAGTAACCTGAGGAGAAGATCTGGAAAACCAAACTCATATCATGCTTTATGTACACAAGTAACCTCCGCTTGCTGTTTTTAGTGCTTCATAACGTACAATTTTGTACATTATATGTAACCACAACACAGTAAATTTTATGTCAATGAGGTTTATTGATCAGAGATCATCTCCACTTGAAATGTTTTTGCGCACAGCAATATTATAGATTTTTATGCCACAAATATGATCATTTTTGGGTCAAGTCATGACAGTACATTTGTATCGAAAACTGAATGGCTGTTAAAAGTACATCTATGACATATGGTGAAATATCAACAATCTCCTTTCCTTTTACCCGAAGGCACAAAGGCTTGAGAAGGAAATAATGTTGATTCGTTGAAATCAAGCTTTCTGTTGTTAAGAACAAAAACAGAAATTCTAACAGGGAAAGGAAACAACATCATTGCATCACCTCACAGTCTTCAGAATACTTTCTTTTGTTTTACATTGTCTTTCTTCTCAATATTGATTCTCAACACTGCTTCCGCTGCTCTATATTTTTGCTCTGAAGACAACAAAAGGCGACGGAGTCGATAAGAACAAAAAGAATGGTAATACTGACAGAAGGCAACAATGCAATGCATACAGTACTGTTGTATATCGTTACAACTTTCACCATTTACAAAGTCCTGTTAAATATACATTAAGTTACTTATACGAAAATATTATGTTTTGTTTTGAATACATATAATAGCAAAGTTTTTCCTGTTGTGGGGATCTGTTGGTGGTTGGGAAAAGTTGGAAATTTACAATGCAAAAAGTGTTACTTGAGTAACATAATGGCGAAACTCGTTTGAACCCACATTGTACACATTTCCAATGTTGTGCCCAGCAGTATATTTCTATTGGGTAACTACAGCATGCATGCATACAACCAACATTTGTTTGGATATTGCTAAAACGAAGTATAGAAAACGATGTAAAACTGGTTTGTAGGAGAATAATATCAGAATACAAAAGCTGGGAATAAAATGTGCCGTCGTGTACACGAACGCAACGGCTGCTGGTGTGCTGGAAGGCATCACGGATATTCATCATCAACAGAACAAGAATGTGGAACAGAGAAATACAGCAACTGCCACAGAACCATGCCTTATTACTCAGGTCCAGTCACATGGAGTTGATTCCAGTTATATAGTTCGAGAAAGAGGAAGTAGCGGCTGGCTTGTTTCGAACAAGCCGTCATCTTGGATGTTTAAAGGGGTGCTTTTTTGCCTTTCAAACACCAAAATTGTATTGTTTTCTTTAGTTCCTTTGCGCTAAAAAGCTGGGAATAAAATGTGCCGTCGTGTACACGAACGCAACGGCTGCTGGTGTGCTGGAAGGCATCACGGATATTCATTATCAACAGAACAAGAATGTGGAGCAGAGAAATACAGCAACTGCCACAGAACCATGCCTTAATACTCAGGTCCAGTCAAATGGAGTTGATTTCAGTTATATACTTCGAGAAAGAGGAAGTAGCGGCTGGCTTGTTTCGAACAAGCCGTCATCTTGGATGTTTAAAGGGGTGCTTTTTTGCCTTTCAAACACCAAAATTGTATTGTTTTCTTTAGTTCATTTGCGCTGTTTTGTTGTTTAACACACAAAAGTGAAATATTATATCTTCAACTTTTACAAATAGACATGAATTTATAACTACACTGTGCAGTTTCTTTACCCGTAACTACAAGTATTTGTTTCCTTTCACTCTCTCATTATACGATTTCCCTCCTTCTCTGTTATGCACAGAGAAATCGCTTTTTACTTGGGTAAAATCATTATTTCGTGGCCGTCCATTTGGCTCCTCATGGTTGTATTTGCGTGTCTTGTTATGAATCTATGAATTGGATACTTTATAATGTGTTGCACTTGGCGCTACGGAAAAGTGTTATTCAAGCTTTTGCTTGTCTGTTTTCATTTTCCGTGAGAAATGCTTCCATTGTCTTTGATGTATGCTTTTAGCAGCACAAAACACTAGCTCTTTGTCTTCCACTTCCTTCTTTTCCTTGTTTCAGTACAATGCATGAAATTTTACAAACAAGACTGGAAGATTTGTGGCTCTAAATACAAAAACAACCCATCATCAGTGGTAATGGGGAGTTGGACGTGTGTTATTATGTATGTCTGCATTTTAGGGGAATTTACTATTGTATCATGGCTCAAGGTTGGAATAAAAAATCGGTGCAAATTTTTATATTTTGGTAAAGGCTTTATAACGCATGTGTGAGTTCGATTAACACACGCCATAATATTTGCAAACAAACACGAGGCGAGCTCTTTTTCCTGAACATTTTATTTGGTGAAAGCCAATAAAAAAATGGAGTGAACAAAAACATTTCATGAATTGAACAATAATGAGGCGTGGCAGGCAAATCTCAAGTATATTTCCGTATTCGGACCGCATGGTATATTCTTTTTTTTGTAAATTGCAGTAATTTAATCACTGGCCACAATCAGAGCTTACAAATGCTGACTGCAAAGCTCTTATACGTAAATGACAAAACAATTGTTAATACCTGTTCAAGAATTTGCGACCTATAATAATTAACTTCGTATATATCTGGTATTTGTAATTTCTTGATTTCATCGTAGTTTGCTAACCAGAATTCAAAAAGATAAATTTGGAAGGAGTAAAAATTAGAAGGGATACATTTACATTTTTCAAATTGACCATCTTCAGAGACCAGCCCGTATATACAAGTTTTAAAAGTTCAAACGTGCCCTTTCGCTAAATTCAGCTAATGCCATGATACTACTTCTTAGCTTTTGAGAATGATTTCAAGAATTTCGAGCAATTTTTATTAACTAAATGGACACTTCTCATTGTATTACACGTACTTATAATCTGCTGTTTTTGTGTTTTGCCCTTATAAAACACCAACTAAAGACTACATGAACGACCAACCTCTTAAATATATAGATACTACTGTACAAGCATTAAAATGTCACTTTCCATGCATGGAGAAAGCAAGCCCCTCCCATGGGTAACATTTCCGCTCATAAACTGTAATATGTGATTAGCAGAGTGTGAAAAGCACTTTAGGAAGGAAAAGGCTTACTTATAGTCGTTATATTCTCGAACGTGGCGAGATGATGCACGGAAGTATATAATATAGCAGGGTTTTTATGAACCATCCCATGTATTACTTTTCTGTTATTATGGGCAAGAGAAAAAGTACAAAGCTACATACAAACATTAAGTTCCACTTGAGCTATTTACCAAGCTTTCTTCAATACCCCACATTGCATGCAACTTGCAATTGAAGTAAGGCACACCATCCTAATTCATCAACTTTATTGCCTATTATTACATCCTGCATCTTGAGCCAGCTTTGGCAAAAAACGGTAAGAAAAGAAAAATTGCATGAGAGAAAATGTAATATAGTTAAAATGGTCAAAGAATAGAAAAAATCTTGAGCTGCTACTCAGGCAGTATAATATGCTCGTCTATATTTTGTCTATGCTCGTCTATGCTTTTGAATACAAATATGTTTGCATAATAAATCTATATAATTGTAGGTGCACATATGTCTATTGTAGAGACTAAAAATAGGAGCATTAAACTTCTAGTAATGTTTGCTGATATGTCTTACGTAATATAATAAACAATACATGATTTTAAACTCCTCTACATATATATAATCATCCTTTACTTTTTAATGTCGTCATAAATGCAGATAAACTAATGTTAACGTGCTCCCAACCAATATTTTTATTATCTCCGTAAGGTATTCATGATGTTATCTGCATGTTTGTGAGCATAAAAATAGAACAATGCCTTGGGTACTTTTTCCTATACAAAAACAAACTAAAATCTTAAGCACAGAAGGAAGAAATGTAGGAAGGAAAAATATAACTGATTTTATAGTTTAAAGGTGACTTCTTTTGTTTTTCATGATATGATTAGGTGTTATGAAAGCAAAATTTATAAACTGGAAATTTTTAGAATAAAGACCCCTTTTAGACTGTTTTCCCTCACTACACTCAAAACATGTTACTTTGTTTGGTACAGATCTCAGTTGCTGTATGTATATAAAAATTAAATTGCGAATAGTCTACATAGTTTATGATCCAAAACTAAAATGTTTGCGTTCTGGTGTGGAAATAAATGAGCCGTGAGCATTCCCTTCACGCTTGCAAATGTAATATCAACAACACAAAGAATAAAAGATAGGAAAAAAGTTTTGTAACTCCACAAATTAGGAAGAGTTCAAATACATAACAATGCTTATTACTAAATATGTATTATTTTACTACCTAACTTGGTTTGGTTTTAAGATTCAAACGTAGCAAACTTCAAAAATTGTAATTTTATAAATGAAAGTTTGAAATTAATTGAATTATGATGGCAAGGTAAAAGTTAGGTCAAAATCATGCTTCATGATTATTCAGCTTCATTACGTCTATATAACTTGGTCACATATTTACCACATTTTAGTAACAAATACGTTCATGCAAAAATATTTATTAGTAAAAAATTATAAAAATTACCACTGGAAGCTATTCGTGGGTGCTACAATCATTTTGTTTCCTGATAAAACTACTTGTGCACGTGTAACTGACTTTCTCTTTTATTTTACATGATCATTAACCCGTCGTTTTATTATCCTAAGTAAGCAAATGGCTCCAGCAAAAATAATAGTAATCAGACCCCGACTTTGTGCCAAATGTTCCTCAGAATGGAAACGATATTTGAGCTATGAAACATAATAGCTTGGGGAAGTAGCTAGTACGACATAGGTTGTTCACTGCAAATATACACATACAGCATATATACTTCCATCTTTCGTGGTGGCGAACTGGGTGGCAAAAAGGAAGACCTCTTAAAGCTTTATAGACAAGAATGATATTAGGCAAAGTGTTGTTTTGTGGTATTTGTAATGATCTTTTAATGATATTAGAATTAGAGGGGATGATTTTAAAACACAAGTTCAAAACCCATGAACAAATGCATTTATTTTACCCTAGTAATATCTACAACCATATACACTAAATATATATTTTTTAGTTTCGAAGCAGGTGTGGTGTGGCATTTTACCACTCATTTGGCGAAGTGCGAATAATACGAAGAAATATGTATAAAATGTAATCAGGAGGAATATGCTCCCTTTTATACAGCTCTGTGCACCTTTTATATCGGGACATATTTACTAATGTAATATTAACGTGTGAAAACGCGACTTAACAAAACCTCAAGTTGATCCTTCTTATACACACACATACATATTCATTCATCAATTTTCTTTATAATACGCATTTATGGATATGGTTTAATATAATACATCTTAATACAAGTATTATATATACATATGTACATTATACTTCACACATAATGAATGATGCATGCAATGTAGGCTAGTGGTGTGTTGACTATCATTAACTATTTATGAACATGCGACCATGCATGAAAGAGGCTTAAGTGGTCCAAAAACTTCCACAAAACCAAAAGGTTTTAAGTACCCTCTTTTCCTCTCGCTCTTCTTGCTTTCTCTATATTTAAGCTGTCTTTCTAACGACTTGCTTTCACTTTTCAAGTGTCTTTTTTGTCCTCCGTAGCATACTCTTGCATGTTACCCTACATATATGAGAAAACACTACACTCTGTTCATCCATGGAACAATGGGAAAGTATGAGACATAATGGTGATGGTAATAATGCAATAAGTAAGTAGCTAACAATAAAGTTGCACGAGAGGTAGTAGCAAGTGTGTGTATTAGCGAGAGAAAGCAAGATGTACAGTTGACTAGTTCCGTTTCGATAGTGCAAAGAGCTTTTGTTGATACAATGCAATATGGAGAGAGAAAGTGAGACAGGTTCGGGGATGCGTACAGAGATATATACATATATAATGTAATAATCCGACAAACACAACATCAACTACTACTTTCTTCTCATAGAGAAAATATCTTAATCGCCTTAAGAGGCAATCAGCAGCCCGTATAATTTCCTTCTCACGACAACGACCATAGCAAGATCATTTTCTCTTGGTTCAAAGTCTATTGTAGTAGAAAAGAGGGACGCATGAGTAGAATGGCAGTAGTAGATGAGTCCACTGTGTATGTATATTGTGCCCTGATAAGATTTCAATGTTGTAAGGATTCAGAGCTTCAGCGAAAATATAAAATCTGTCTGGAGTAGGTATTTAGGTCGTTTAGGAGGCTCTGCGTAGAACATGAAGAATGCGTTACGAATCATTTTTCACGAGTATAAAGTGAAAGTTAAGAAGAACTTACCGCTTTAATTTGCTTTTATATGGTTTGAATTATACTGTGACAGAAGAGATATATACACAGAGGTATTGTACTTCATAGTAAAATATAATCAGTCATGAGTTTCGTCTACTCGAGAGAGAACCAATTGTCTACTTACGAACTACAGGCGTATCTAACATGTAAAATTCGTTTAGATTGAACTTCTGTTCAGTATAAAGAGTACATTTATGGATTGAGTGCAATGAATTTTGCTCAAAGTGGATTTAAGTTGTAACGGAACAACTCAAAGATCTCTTTCAATTCTTGCTTTCTTTACATTATTATTAGGTAATATTTCTTACAGATTGCAATAAATGTTATAATAGAAGGAGAAATGAACATTAATAAATAGTTTTGTCGAAAGACTAAATTTTACACATCAGATCAATAAAAGGTTTAATTTTAAATTAATTTGTACTATTGGCTATTTCATGTATATTACTTGATGGATTTTGATTAAGATGCATTAATCAATATTGATATCAAGGATTTAACGAAGAAAGGGTGGAATAGTAATGTGCTCCCTACGCTTGTGCCTGTACCACTTTTTATAACGATGGTCAACACAACTTCCTAAAAGTTCTAGACACCAAACTAGTATACTTAAAATATATCCAATGAACAAGACCAAAAATGTTGTAACAACAGCTTCCAATGTTAGTACTTCTTCCTGTTGTATATCCTCTTTGTCAAACACCATGGGTCGTGGAGCATATGTGTCTTCCACTCGACGAAGGATTCCAATCTCTCGAAATAAGTTTACATACCGACGAATGGAATCTATTACAACAAAATCCATATCTCCCCTCATAGCCCAGCCAGCAGGGCCAAGAAAAAATGTTTCCCGAGACACCGTTATTGACGGTTTTCTGTATCCATTTCCAACGTGCTTGGAAACATCATTAACTATGAAGTTGAAGCGTTTGCGTTCAGCAAGAAGACAGCCATAAGTGCGGTTAATAAAGTGCGTGTAGGCTGTATAAATTTAAAAAATCGGTGACATTAGTTTGATTTAAGTCATATAGGATGCTCATATTAAACATATCATTTGCATACCTTGGTCATCAGCTACAAGTCCAGTTAAGCCCTCTGCATGATTTAAATCTTTGGCTCGTGCAGCAGCTTCCCGTCCAATGGGATTGCTTGAATTTGCTATATACTATATAAAAATTCATAATAGTTCGGTAACTGTTATTAGGTGGTTGATAAAGGCATACTCACAAAATACTCGTGTTTGCGGAGTACCGTACATTACGAATTGTGAATGATACATCCCATGGTTTTGCCCCGACGAGCAGTTGCCTAACTGTTGAAATAGGAGCTTCTTTTGGAGGCACAAAAAATGTACTGATTAAGATATTGCAATAAGCAACACTCAATAACAAAGTTGTAATGAGCCACACACCAAACAAGATACGTATTGAGCTCAGTCTGGACAATTTCCGAAGGTCCAAAGATCTTTGAAGCATTGGCCCAAAATATATGAGCCAATTTGAATTAAAAAGTCGGCGGTCCGACTGCTTTATTTCTGCTTCAATCCACGAAAAGAGTTTGTGAAAGAAAAGGAGACAAATAAAACTGGTTATTGTTGCCAGCCATGAGTACAAATTGAAAGGTAAAATAATAGTTTGCCATCGCGGGAGGAGCTTTGGTTGTTCACACGCTAAGATTCCCTGCAAAAGTATTACAGGTGCAGAATACGTAACATCCTGTAAAGTGCAGTTAACATAACAAGTATACAACAGTGCATTTTAATAAATTGAATAGTATATGAATACAACTCACGGCAGCTGCAACTTCAAAATCGTACACAACTGATCCCAACGCAACTTCTGCATCTTTTCGAACTACATATCCAACAGCCCCAGTCCATGTACCGTTAACACGTTTGCCATAACCTTTATCCCTTGCTTCCAATATAACTGACTTGACTTTTAGTTGACGCTCTAGCACCTATAATCAAAACAAAATAATATCACGTAGAAGCTTCGAAGTTTAATGTTAATGCTATGTACGTTTCATAATAGTTTCTAATTTATTCACCCGAATAATCTCTGAACCCAAGCCGACGTAGCTACCATCAGGTTCTATACGAATAAATGGAAGCAACTTGGTCCCCGGAACAACGTAACGGATGATACCCCCATGTTTAATATGGTTTTCCTTTACGACAATATTCCCACCTTGCCAAAATCCTGATTTTGAAGACCAAACGTCAAAGAGCATGGGAGAACCTCCAGGTAGCCAGTTTAAAGACCACGTTAAAATCTACAAGTCAAGAAGTTCTAAATATGTATGCACATCACACATTGAGAAAATTCTTAAGGCAGCGTTAGGAGATTGCTTTGTTTTTTTATCCTATTTTAAATTTGTACCCACTTGATATATTTGGCTATTAGGAAGAATCCCTTTAAAATTTAAAAGCCACAAGTCATTATCGGTTGCATTTACCAATCTCCTAATTAAGGTGACATGAACTCTTAATTCTTTGAATGCCAAGGATATCCGGTCTGAAACATCTGTCACTAATGCTGATCTTAGCGTAGATTTTACCACTTTTTTGAGTGGTGGGCGGAGCACGCTTGTGGTTTCTGAAAAATTAAACGTGTATTATCACTCCTAAAAAGCTAGCATTATAGGAAGCATTATTAATTTTACTTAAAAATTTACCATCTTCAATGTAGACTACAGCTCTCCGAACTAAGCGTATGATTCCATGGGTCTTCAAGCTACTAATAAATTTAGATGAATCAGTGAATTTGCAGTGGTTTACGGTTTTGCACGTAAAAACAAGAACCAAACAAATTTTTCCATCAAATTTCTTGACTATTTCCGGGTGCTTTAAAGCAACTTTTTCAGAATCTTTAAATGTGGTGGAGTAGATTGGTCTTTCGATTTTTTGTATCCAATCAAAATGGTTGGTGTCTCGGGCAAAGTAATCATCCCGTACAGAAATAACATTACACCCAGCCATCTTAGTAGTGAGTATTTTAAAAATAAGCTGACTAATGGTAGATTCCATTGGCAGACCTATTATTAACAAGGCTGACAATAAGTATAATCCGGATTATAAATGGTAATGTTTTTGTTTGAAGCATTGGCTTACCATTTATTTCTAATGACTCCGCAAATGAAGGCATACAAAATATTATGATCAGAACAGGAGAGTGAGAAACCTGCATTGCATAGCTTGTAAATAAAAAAAATAGCAAGTATTTCTACAGATTCAATATAAACGACTTTCCCTGCTAATTTATTCCTTATGATACAGAAGCTTCAATCGACTGCACCATTTAAGTTAGAACTACAAATTGCAACTTTCCAGTTTATTCTAAGGAAACAATTGGTCTGGGATTCCGACAACTGAATGAGGGTTAATCAACTCGCCAACGGTTAGACTTGCATAACCCAAAACGTCTTACACAACCTGTCTAGACTCCTAGCAAATCTTATACGATTTTTAGGCGAACTTATTTGAAATTTTCTTTGTTAAGCATGCTTATTATGTATACTTCTCAGGGAGAAAGCAACCGTGTTTTACAGAAATTCGCTGTTACAGGGCCCTAGTCAAGTTTACTAGTTTGTCTATCCCAGTTTTGCGTAATTTTTAGCTGAAGTTGTATGGCATGATGCGGTTTTCATTGTCTACCCACAATACACGTGTGTTTATTCAATTCTCAGAATATCGGATTTTGTCTATTGCATTGACCAAGCAGTTAACGTTATTGGCTCATGTTACATTGCAAATTCGTTATTGATTAAAAGGAATTTCATGTCATTGTTTTTGAAAGGCAATGTTTATATTTAACTTCCTAATCCCATTCTGTGGTTTGTATTTTACATTATCAAGGATTAATCGACGTTATGTTGTTGTTTCAAAATAAAATGAATCCGTTAGTTAATATTTTTGTGGTGCCATTGTAAAACGGACTTGTTGCTGTTTACAAATTCTACAGCTCCAGGCTTTCCTCATTTTAGCCGTTTGTGAAATCATTTGATGTGTTTCCTGTAAGGTACAAGTAGTTTAGGAAATCCTATACTTCCCGTACAGCATAATTAACTTTCAGAATTGAAAGCGGAATGTTACGGTTACAAAAAACCGTTTACCCATATACCATATGAATATTATACTGTATGAAAGTCTTTTATAGAGAAAGCATTTGTACATAATATTTATACATGAGTGTTATGTATTTAGGGAGCCTCTAATATTTGTTTAAATGTCCTTGTTTTTTGTGTATTTGCAGGAATAAGGGCCATCACATTGGAGGAAAGTGGACCACGGTTTGCGGAAGAGTGGCAATCAACATACTCATTCAGCAGTCGACTCGGAGGCAAAATTTCGTGTCGAGTTCATGGTCAACCCAAACCAAAGATTCAGTGGGTTACCAATGAGTTCTTCCCTGTTAGCAATATCACTTCTGTTAGAGAGGTAAATTCTATTTGTTTTTGTACTTTAGAATGTAAA
>JAHZNG010000808.1:0-20592 GCA_027744375.1 Orchesellides sinensis
TAATGATCCACTTCCAGATCATTATCAGGCATGTATTTCTAAAAGTATCTTCATCTTTAGGATCTAATAGCTATTTTGGTGTTCTTTGTATAATTACTTTAGGGAAAACACATATAGTGCTCCGGAAATTATACTAGACAAGAAAGAATGAAGATTTTATGAGTTGCCGAGCCCTTATGACTTTTAGCTTTCACGTTTGCATAAGTGATTTTGATAAGTATATATGTATGCAAGTTATTTTTATTAACAATACAGATTTAAGTATTTTATATGAACATCACATTGAGTACTTTTGTTGTTTCCTTCTCGTGAGATTGTACATTCTGATTTAAATATTTAGTGCTAAATGGTACAGATAGAATATACTTTCTTTTGAATTTTTCTTTCACGGGTATACCACGTCACCATTCGACTATGTAATGTATATACTTCTATGCTTCACCATCAGGTCTAAAACTTTCAAAAACGTTTCAGGAATATCTAATTATATGCCAAAGAGAACTGCGTGGCTACGTGAAAACCGGTGCTTTGCATAAATCACGTGTTCAATTATTAACAAGGTCAAGAGTTCTAAAAAAATATAATGATGATGTTGGTCTCGCACAAATGCCCATTTTACAGTTTAATTCATGAATGAAACAATCTTCTACACAAATCTTATAGGCTTTTCTCTCGAATAAAAATAAGGCAAAATTACTCAACTGAGAAATCACACACACACAAGAGGATACGTTCAAGAGAATTCACAGTTGGAAATCGTCGTTATTAACTTATGGAGCATCATTAAGCACCCCACCGATTTCTTCCTTATAATATCTCACAAGCCTTATAAGTTTCTCTTCAGGATAAAAAATGAAATCTCAAGAGAGTGAAAGGAAAGTATAGAGAAGAGCTTGTATCATGTGGTGCTGCGTTGGATAATGTGACCACAACACAGCTGTAGTTCATTATTTAAAAGAGGAGAGAAAAGTCAAGTTTCTGGTGTGTATTATCAACATTATTGCACATTCGCATTCTCATTTTCTCTTCTCTGCTTTTCATCTTTCCCATATTACTACCACCATACAAGGGGTTGCGTAAGCTTATTTGTCTAAACTACCAAATATACAATATACAACGCAATGATGGCTTCCACCGAACTCGTTTCAACGCAATGATTTCCCTGGGTCGGCCAAAGTTCCATTTAATTAGAACTGTGTTGGCTACTTCTTCTGATATTACATCCACTTATATAAGTTCGGTCGCTTTCTCATCGGCAACATCTTCATCCCAAGACAGAATAATAATCGTGATAGTGAGCGAAACAAAGCAGAAGACTAAAAAGGAGAAAATAGACCTGACAAGTTTGCCAAGGCAAGGAGAAACTACTAGCAATAACCACAAGATTGGTGCTCCCTTTGAGAATACTTATAAAGATAGTCCAGTGGTAGCCTGTATTTCTGGTGTTGCGTCTAAAAGTTATACTGGCTCTACTGCAGTACCTTCAGATTTCTATTGCAATTGTACTACTGCAGCTTCTCACAAAACAGATAGGAGTAATAATAATAGTACTACTGCAAGGAAGTCCTTTTATTATCGTTCTGTATTGAATGATAAGCCCAAGCCAACACAGGAGATCCTTGCACTTTCACCCGGAATAAAAAGGAGAATTAGCTTATTCTCAAATTACAGAGATACAAAGGAAACAAGGTTGAATAGTTTTAAAAAACACAAAGAAGCTCCTGCTTTACAGCTAGAAAAAATAAGAATAAAACCCGAGCCAGTTTATTGGAGAAGCCGGACGAAAACAGAGCGATCGAGCGAGGGAAAGTATTATTATTAACCGTACGACAGATATATCTAGAAAATAAAATACGACTGCTTTGCTGATTAATAACAGCCAAGGACAAAGTTCGTGATCTTTTCCATCCTCTTTAGAATAAACCCCCCTTTGTTGGGATCCTCTAATTTCGCGTGAAAGGTCCTCCACAGCAGACAAGACGTCTGCTCACGTTTCATAAGGAATCCATCCTGGACCCGTGTTATGTATTCGAGTTGGTTGACTTAACGCTTCTCGAGCCCACCAGAATGGTCGATCTGGGAGGTTACGTGATAATTATCGTAGAGACAACTGACAAGAAGATAAAACTCTATGGTATGAAGTTACTCTATCTGTAATTTTCTATTCTTAGTTGTCTTGTGATTTGTAATGAGCTCGTTTTTTGTTGCAGTTTAGTTTCAAACTTAAGTGCTTGTCACGTTGCGCTTCTTGTGTTTTATTTATTGTAGTTTTGTTTGTTCTCACGCTCGAGTAACGCATATTCATTACAATGCATCATTGTCGCATAGAGTTCCGTAAATCCTTCAACTGCATCCATCAACCATATCTACATATTTTCTTCTGCGACATTTTTAAAGCCATTCGCGTTTATTAGTATTTAACGATAGTTTTGACGGATTAGATACTAGTTTAATTAAGCAGAATAATTTACTAAATAAATATTGTACTATTTTAGTGAAAT
This sequence comes from Orchesellides sinensis, assembly GCA_027744375.1. Lineage (NCBI taxonomy): Eukaryota > Metazoa > Arthropoda > Collembola > Entomobryomorpha > Orchesellidae > Orchesellides > Orchesellides sinensis. Next base: position 2,502 of record JAHZNG010000808.1, read on the forward strand.
CAATCGTAACACAGATGACCATGTTCAGTTTACTTAGCTTGCATTTTTTTATCCGGAGATGTTAAGCGTAAAATAACAACAGCTCTGCTTCTGCTTCCTCTCTTTCAAAGTATTGATCACAACAGAAGCTTGACATTAAGGATTAAAAGAGCAAAAAGCTTTAAAGAAGTTTATTGTTGTTGCTCTTGTAATTTTTTATTCTCTTGCTTTCACCTGTGCCTTAATTCTACGTGAGCATTACGTAAGCAAATCTTACATAACAAAGAGGCAACCTCTCTGAACCATTCTCTACTCTCATTTATGCCAGGCAGTGCAATCTGGTCGCACGCTTTATAATAGATGCCAGTCGTCTTTGTTACTTTACATCTACTAGTCAATAATATAAAGGCGCATCTCAACGTGCATCTAGGTACATACGTATTGTAGCTGATTGGAGAAGTGAAAAGTTATCAACTTGAACAACTTGGCTGGGCTTGGATTACTCGGTGAAAGTTTGACCCCTGGAGATCCAGGAAAAGCTAGCCACCAAAGGGGCCAAACTGCTTTCTGACTTCTCTCATCAGCTTCTCTGCTTTTAAATTGCTTCCTGGAACTGAAATACTAGCAGACTGGTAGCGGTTGTAGGATACAATATACTAGCAATGGTAGTTTTGGCAGAAATAATCCAGCGAGTTGATGATACAGACATACATGCAAACATACCATTTTAAACTAGGCACATTATATTTCATCTGGGTCTTTGTTATATAGAGCTAGCTTCCAATATATGGTATTCCTTCATACGAGTACTATTAGGAGCTACATAGTGTGAGCAATGAGCAGGACAATAGCTGCACAGCTATACAGCACAAATTGAAATAATATTGGATGGCAACTAATGCAATAATGTCTACATATATACATGCCAGGAACTTAAACCTAGCTTAGCTCAGCCTGCCAGATCTCACATCTCTGCAAAATTTTTAATAGCAATCATGGCATTCGAGTACACATACAACAGTGTCTGGCATTTACAACCGTAAAAACATTATTCGCAACCGTTGTTTCATAGCTATATAAAAAACTCGCGTCTGTTTTCCTTTGCCAAGCGAATTCTCGTTTAAAACATTCCCCCTGATTTCCTCTCCCTACCTTTCTGCTGTACACATAAAAACCTGGGAAAAACATGCACATGTACATTGCAGAACGATGAATATTCAGCCTGTTTTAAACAGCGAGGAGTAAACTTCAAGTGCTAGCACCACCTTGAAGAGATGTTTTTAATAAGTGGCAAAGTCCGCAGTTTAGTGACATTATGCCATACGCTCTAGCATATATCCCTTCCTTCGAAGTAGAAAGTGAAATTTGTAAAATTCAGTACCCATGCGAAGGATGACTTTTATCGTATTTTATACCGTCCTAAATGTGGACTATAAAGACAATGCATACTATCCTCGTTCAGCTTTTAGTCTGACTTTACAAGGGTTTATCCTGGATTTTTGTCGAAATAAATTAAAGGAGAAACTCATGGACAAATAATTCATACTACATTCTTTTCTTGTTTACAGTTTTCAGCAGATGAAAATCCTCCGAAACCCTGTAGAATACATATAGGTACTGAATAGGCGAATGCTAGGGCGTCCTTTGTGGCTCAAAAGGAGCTTCTTATTTAATTAGTTGTTCGCTGTGTAGAAGTTCAAACAAAAGCTGGTAGTAAAGGTAGATTAAATAGAAAACGGTGGCCCCGCAAGGTATTGTGTTACAAGTTATAGTCATGAGGTTACAGTTTGGTATATGGTCACCTGGGTCTTTTGTATCGAAAGGTATAACTTTTTAATGTAGAATCATTCAGGTTTATACTGAATAAATGGGCGTGCCAATGAAAAAACTAGGAGCATTATAGGCTCAAAAATTATAATGCAATATTAGGTTAAAGAGCCACAGTATATATTCTACTGATCGAATGATGCTAACAAACGAATGACATGTAAGCTTCAGGTTTTTGTAACTATTGTGGTTAGAATTTTATTATTAGAAAAATACTCAGAAATACTCGTATTCGTCTCTGGCCCCATAATAGTGAGTTGGGTGGAGTAGAAAACGGCGAGAAAATCTTGGTTTGAGTGAGTGAAGAATTAGTAGAAGGCTTAACTGAAACATGACGTTACTCTTGAAACCATGTAAAATACCTTTTCGAGCTAATATAACGATCCTTGATCCCAGAATCCTAGACCACAACATAAAAGGTATAGAAGCATGGCAGCTCTTATAAAACGTCAGTCAGAAAAGAATGGCGCCTCTCAAACTCAAACTAAGGATAAATGTATGAATACATATTCATATAAAGTATCATTATATAAGTTATATAGACTTTAGTCACATTTTATATACATGTGCTTATAAACGGTAGTACTGGAATCTGAAATGCAAAAGGAATCGCGGAAGCTGGATGTAAATTTATTCCAAAACTAAAATAGGATGAGCCCTACTTCTCTTGCTGCTGCTATTATTACTTTACAAACCTATGGCGTATATATTGTTTCTACTGTAAAAAACGGTCAAATTATCTATACATTTCTAGAATGCACTTACATTTTACTTTGCCCTCTGTGTTATTGTGTGTGCTTTCCCTTTTATTTCCGAGAACGCTTTCCCTTGTATTGAGCCACACTTTCCCCTTACCTTTCTCTTGCTTTCACTACCCACCCTTGCGAACACGTAACACACGTAAAATACACAAATATGCATAAACTGATGTGCACAGCGGCAATTATTGTACAACTGAAAAGGCAAGTAAACAAGCAACTAAAAGAAAAGCTTGCTTGCATGAAATTGGATTTAGACAAACAACAAAATCTCAGTTTGTGATTCTGTGAGTAGGGAGAGAGACAGTATAAGGGGCTCTAGCACTTTGTGTCAAGAATATAAGATAAAGATCATGTGAAACAAATGATATTTTGGCATGTACGTATAAATGTATAAAATGTAGCTTTCACATCACATCTACAACACATTTTATTACAGTTAGAACATGTACATATGTAATATGCTTAGATATTTTAAGTTTCATTTTTGTGTGTTTCGTGTTGTGCGCTACTAAAGAGGAAAAACATTTTGCCGTGTCTCTCAAGTCCTATAAAAGAACGTTTGGTGAGGAGATACTCGCACAAGCATAAAATCTGGGCGTGTTTGTAATAATCGCCTTGTAGATGGAATGTAATGTTGGAGGGGTTGTTCTAATTTTATAAGTACAAGTCCTGCTGATACTTCTGGTTCTTGCTGATGACACAGATAAGCCGAGTGTCTATAGTCTATTACATAAACTTTCAGGATATCCGCAAATATATCACTCATGAGACATTCATGGACAGATAATCATAATAGTTCGTCTGCAATCGTATATAGTAATATAGTCACAATGAAATTTATCTATGCTGCTTGAATCATAATATCATACATAGACCCATAGCATACGAGTCTTGAAATGAAGATCAGAGGCGTGGGATATATTACAGCAATATTTTATACTCTGCGGGATATTCCTGACTAACACGGTGGTCTAGATTGGAGCTACTATAAAAAAGAGTAAAACGGTTGTATTGTCTTCTACTAGTATATTTGAACAAATGAATGTAAACAAGAGGGAAACCGAAACATAAGACACCATAATACATTATTTCGACGAAGCACACGATTCTCCTCTATACATTTGTTAATAAGTATACAAATTTACCACATGCATGCATATGTTGCTCCTCCTGTCCCTGGTGACCATACTGAAAATGCTTTTGAAACCGTTTGTTTAAATAAGCAGACTGAGTGAGAACAAAAAGGTTGAACTAGTCTAACCATGAAATAACAGAGATTTTCTGTATAGTAAAAACACGGAAAAAGTTGGACAACATCAGAGAGCTAAGAATAATGCTACTAAATTACAACAACCACAGTCAGAAAAGAAGTTTTCCTTTGTGGTGGTAGAGATCATCTTCGTTTCTAGACAGACACACACACATGGATATAAAATAGCAGATGTACAAACTTCCTGGAACACTATGCACACTGTACGTGCTGTAGAATACAAAGAGATGCGAAATAGAAGCGGAACGCAGATCATGTTACAACAGTACAAGTATTATCATTATTGGAATCCTTTTAGCCTGTGCGCTAACATGTTGTTTCTACGTGTTTAAAAAAATTTTGAAAGTAAAAAAATATATCTTGAGGAAGGGGAAACTTTTGCTTTGTATACCACATTTTGGAAACTCAGTTTCCCAACAGTTAGTTTTCGGGGTGCAGCTTGTGGCAAACAGTATTATGATTGTAGACAAATTGTATGCATACATATTATTTTGGTGTAATATTTTCAAGGAGTCTAGCATTTTGTCGCTGCCTACTTTACGAACCTATGTGTACATCTATAGTACATAGAATGTACACAAATATACTAACAAGAAAAGTTAAACCTTTCTCTTCCGTGGTACAACTTTTAGTTCTGAGAAAACATTTTTGGTATATTGTTTATTTTATGCAGAGAAGTACATCACATCGCACTTCTTTCCATCTCTGATGTTCACTTCAACTTTTATTCCTTGTCTTGGGCTACTCTGTACTTGTGAAAACTTTGCTTTTTCTGTTTGGGTAAATGACACCTTATGATGCAATGTAAAATTTACGTTTGAAGTGTTATTTCTGAAATGTGAAAGGACCAACAAATACATATATGCATATCTATGTATATCGAAGAATGATACTGCAAATGATAGACTTTTAGTGCAAATTTTTAAAACAAGAAGGAATCGAAAGAAGTTGAAATGGCCGTTTTATTTTTTATGAGATCCCTAATGCATGCGAGGTTTCAAGTGAAACAATAGACAAATGAAAAAAGTAGTATGTTAGAAGATGGAATAAAAAAACAAAGTTTCATCTCATCCTCCATGGAGGAAATGGTGGTATGATATAGCATGTATTTGTTTGTGCACAATAATAGAGATCTATGCAAAGTCTACATGGCGGGGCTGTTGTAACCAGACCTTTCAGTCAGTTCAGAGACTCCTTATGACTTCCTCTGTACCTTAGTGAGCTACAATAGACTACTAAACGAATTTCCTCAGGGATCTATATAGAACATCTCCGGTAATTGTGGCCTGTCCCTCAGTAAGAAACTCGAAAAAGTAAAAAAAATTGAAAGGCTTGCTTGGTTTATTAAAGCTTTTAGCACGTTTAGCTTTGAATTCACTCATTTCCTTGCGAATAAACATAAAATACGTATGAAGGATAGGTTTGCTGTATATATTGTTTAATCCTAATAGTTTTTCTTTCCTGCCAGCTTTCATCCTGCATGCATATGAACCTTTTAATAGGTGCCTGTGTCTGGGGGCATGAAGATTCATAAAAGAAGAGAGAGATAAGGGACCACGGGCAAGTTAAGGACAGTTTGTTGCAGTATTTAACACATGGTTATTAACAAGTTATGATTTTTTTTCTAAACAAATTTTTTTCGAACCAAATTCAGGCAAAAAGGTAAAAATATTTCACATTTGCTGATATTTTTCCGTATTTCCACCTTCCAACTCCAATTGCCTTGTATGTAAATCTACTTCTTCTATTGTTTCTGGCGATAATATAAACATATAGTATACATACAACGTTTTTGCAAAATGTAATACCGATTTCCAACATGGTATGTATGTTATATGCGCATTCCTTTAAAAAAGGTAGGTATCTTTTACGAGCTCTTGTATTGTGTTTGCAGTACACGAACACTTCTTGTCTCAATAAACATTTATTTTAAGTGCTAGTCCATGTGTATAAGAAAAACTCATACTGAACAATTCTATGGAATAGTAAAGCATACATAGATGTGGATATCTTTAAAACGAAAAAATATTACTTGTTTACAATACAACTTGCAACACGTATTTTATTACTCTTGTACAAGACTTTCCTTTGTGTACCCTATACGTACTGTTTTTTATGTCAAATCGTCCATTTTTAAAAGTCGGAAATGGCATAGACGAAGCCTAAGTACGTTTTGTAATGAACCTTCCTTTGTAGAAATTGTTTTCACTCTAGTACTCGTTTTATTTATTGCGCCAAAAGAGCAAGTAAAGTTAGGGTAATGCCTACTAGACATTTCTTTTGCGAATTTAACCTAAATGCGCATATTTTAGACGTATTTTTAGTTTCAGTATTTTTCTGTCAGTTTTACCCACGATTGAGCATCCACATGAACACTTTTCCTTTTAAAGCACAAGCCTAATACTCCAAGTTAGGAAACCAGTAATAATAGCGAATTTAACCTAAATGCGCATATTTTAGACGTATTTTTAGTTTCAGTATTTTTCGATTGTAGTTAAAAGCTTTGGGAAGTTTTTTACACGGGCATTTAAAGTTAAATTTTTTACCTATGATGAACCACAACAGGATGCTTTTTGCATACTTTACCTACAACGTCTATTTAATATTTAACATATACATACATTTGACTTAAACATTTGGAAACTTTCTAAATGATGAATTTTTATCTATCATGTTGAATGTCGGTTTTTATTACAGTTTCTGTTAGCGTGTACTTTCTGTATTACAAGATAAAATTAACAGACTTCCGGAGTAAATCTATTACGAGATACTAAAAACTGTACATTTATGATATAAGATATACTGCAAACGGAAATTGCCCAGAAGGTAGAAGTTCTGTTTGCACAAGAGTAAACGGAGCATGGGAACGAAAGAATCTATAGACCCGTTAAGTTTTATTATCGATACCATACAGCATAAAGACGGAAATCGTAATGACCAATACAATACGGCTAACAAGAGCAGATTTTATGCTTCCGTCAAGTAAAAGATCATATTTTCCTGTTTGTACACTGTACATATTATGCCTTCTACGCGAAAGATGGCTTACTGTTAAGAAAGAAAAAATCCAACTTGTCCAAGAACACTTGTAACTGAAGGAGAAAGCTGGGAGAAAATAGATTTTTTTTCTCCAAAAAAATCAGTCAGTCAGGCGTAAATGAGTTTTGTTTGGCGTAGGAAAGCTCACATCTTTCATCTGTAGAACAGAAATGAGACGAGTCAAACTAAAACTGTATATCCACTTTTAGTTTTTTACTTATGCTCCTGCTGGCAACGTACAAAACAATCAGCAAAGTCTGACGGAACAAACTTATAGTAGGGTAAGCGTGTAGAACAGGCTGTTTAGTTAAGTAGTGTGAGTCAAATGCTGTGGCAAATGGCAAAAAGTGTTTGCTGGTGGTTGTGTAAGATGAGATGTAACGTATATGTACATATATTCTTTTACTTTGTAAGTAACTCTCATTATGTATCTGTGTGTACGTTGACGAAACCTTTTTTAGTTTGGTATGCTTATATAAAGTTAGGAATTTTCACGTAGTGATATGTTGTTTACTTGTTCGGTTAAGCCACCATCACGGAAGCAGTAGTATCTAGATTTGGATGGAAATGTATTACAGAAAGAAGGCATTCTAAGAGAAGCTGAGACCTTACCTAGAAACTAAAGCTAAACAACTAAGCACACCAGCTGCTCTCTTCGATGCTGCTTATAGCGTAGTAGCAACAGTATCCAAGTGTATATTATTACTGGTTTCCTAACTTGGAGTATTAGGCTTGTGCTTTAAAAGGAAAAGTGTTCATGTGGATGCTCAATCGTGGGTAAAACTGACAGAAACTGGAGAAAAGGCTTGGAAAGAGAAAGTACACATTTATACTTTTTACGGTATGTTTCTCTTTCTCTCTGAGATGATGCTGTTTGTTGTTGTTCCTATTACTGCTTCTGTCTTTATATTAGTTAGTTCATTTCTGGCAGATTATGCTTGTGTTATGTTTTAACCACATTGTGATCCTATTGAAATTGGTATACATCATAAGGTATATTTATGTTATAAGTATTTTCTTTTTATACACAAGTCCAGTCAAAAACACATGTGCTTGATAGTGCATTAACATTCTGCCAACCGACAATGCATGGTACGATAATACATTAACATTAGTAAGAGTAAGGGCAACTTTTATCACGTATATAATTCTTGATGTGCAAATAACATTTTCCAACTTCAACCCTCTCATTCTGGTTAATATTATCAGTAAATGCCATAAAACAGAACTCTTTATGGCAATTATTTTCAGAACTTCTTTTCGAAAATTTTGAAGCACTATTGAAAATTAGGAACTTACAGGCTGCAGCTTTTCAGCATGTCGTTCGAAGAAATGTTGAAAATATTAGGATGTCTTTATAAGAAATGACATTTTATGATGTGAAAGCAACTTGTGTCTGAGTTTTGCGTGGGGTTCTAAAACTCTGAGCATTCTGGCTTTAAAAGTAATTTCACTAATGTATACGCATTTTAATAGCTTTTTCCTTGACTTAAAAATGTTTTCCAAGTATTTACTTAGGTGAAAGAGATTGTACCCAAACTTAGTACGCATGCTTGACTGCATACTTCATGTCAATAGCATAATGATAAAGACGTTTGACTTTAAAAGGTTATCGCTAATCGGTGTATTAACGCTTGTCATACTCAAATTAAACCGTTCAAGTAGCAATAAGTAAGGATAATTTGCGTTTGCCAATATATATTTTTATCAGATAAAATATCGAAGAGCAGAGTTTTGTCGGTTAAGGCACATTCGGTTTAGGATTGGGTAAGAGAAAGTAATTTTATGTCAGATGATGGAACAATGTGTTTTAAGAAACGAAAAATTACTTGGTTGGTACCAAAAGTATCTTTACGTCTTTACGTGTCACTGCTACATATATTGGCAGTTGAAATTACTACTATGGCTGATGTAGTTAATGTAAAAAGTCATTACTCCCAAAATCCATTAAAAATGTATTAGGACATTTTAAAGATTTTTGAAAACTGTACTATTCAGTTCCCTGTACAGCACGAATCGATTAAATTGGACAACTTTGTTACTAATATAATGGAATGGTGTGTTTCTCAAGAAGCTTGTGTTGCCCTGTACCATAATAACGAATCTTTACACCATCCGTTGCCATTTTCCGGTATACAAATTTTTGAAAAGTTTAAAAAACTGATTGAGATTGAAAATAACTAGTTCAGTTAAATTAAATATTGCATTTATTTTTAATTTATAGAAAGCATGGTTCAAAGATTTTTTACAACCTGTGTTGTTCAAATGTCTACAAACCAAATCTCGCCATTTATTTCACCAACTTTTGTACTTCTTTTGGAGTCGATTGGCCACAAGCGATTTGTTCAGTTCTCTGAAATATTTCTACAACTTCCGTTCACGAATAGTCACCACGTGCTTGTATTTAATGACTTGGACTTTGGTGTGTACACAGTCTGTAGCGTGTGTGATGGATTTGAAAACTTTTACTATAAATTTCGCCCAAACGCATTTAATAAAGGGAAAATTAACTATTGGCTGCCAATTTTGAAGCCGTTGCCAAACAGTATTACTAAATACGAAGATATAATGACATGGTTCATTAAGATGAACGTAAAGTGGCAAAGAAATCGGCTGTATGGAGAGTACTCGAATGGTATGAACTGCGAAATGTTTGCTCCAACTGGGGATTCCTTTAGAAAGGTTTTTGGAATCAGTGGATCAGTGGAACGCTGCACTTTGAAGCTAATTAACACTCATCATAATTGCACAGGAGAGCATTGCGATTCGTTTTTGGCTGACTGCTTTACATTAGATTCTGTGGAATCTATTGGTAACTTAGAAGGTGAACTACAAATGATGACACCTTTTGGTGCCTACTTTCACGGCTACTACTACTCCGTTTTTATGTATAAAGAAAATATACGGTATTATGGGGTTGACGTTGTTTCTTTGCTTCGTCCATTTCAAATAGATTTGTGGTTATGCATTGCTGGTACAATATTGTTAATGCATTTAGTACTAAGGTTTACATTTAAAAAGTCCATGTTTTGGCTGGTTGCAGTCCTACTGGAACAACTTGATGATGGTGGACACAGACAAAGAAATAAGTTACTTATTGCACTCTGGATTTATACTGCTCTCCTATGTAGAAATTTGTATACATCTCAGATGTATTTATCCATTACTACACAACCTCTACCTGACGACTTACCTAGCTCGTTTTATGATCTGGTTTTCAATAGCCATATGAATATTATTATTGAAGAGCCACTCAATACAACTCTGGGCAAGTTACTTCTTCCTGAAGTGAGGAAAACGAACAAGACTAGAAAATTTTATGAACTGCTCAGTTACAAGTCAAAGATCCTAAAAGATACCCGCACTAGATTTCCTCTCAGTGTTACTCATTTCTTCGAAATATCTGAATTTATACATAAATTCACTAATTTAGATACGTTTATTGGGGGAAATTACGATACAGATTCGTTGTTTGTAGACGGCATTGAGACAAGTTATGAGCAAAATCTTACCTTGCGTAAATTTGCTTTGGTTTCCTACTCAAAAGGTAGAGAAGATTATTCGACAAAAATTTTAAGACCAATGATTGCCCTATTTGGAGATCGAAAGCTATTCGATAACAACGAAGCTCTAGTGCTCACAGAGCCTGACTTCTGGCAAATTAAAAAAATTACTTTCTTTAACGAAATTTTCTTCCGTTCGCTTGCTTCAATAGTTGAAAGTGGAATTTACTATAGACTTCATAGTATTCAAGACACTTTTTGGTACAGAGATACAATGCAAAATGTTAATAAGAAAGGTAGATATAATAAAACGTGGAATTTTTACACGCTAGCGTTATCCCAAAGTTCAAAAAAGTTTAGAGTGGCTGTTGATCGCAATTCTGAAAAGTTGGAATGTAATTTTGAAGCTCTCCTTGTCGTCTGGGTTTTGTATGTAGGACTAACTTCTGTATCAATTATTTCCGCTCTTTTAGAGATTCAGGTTTGTGCGCATCTTCATGGCTAGAGGCTATAAGCTAATAATATTAATGAGACTTCTGTTCTGTCATTCTATCTTTTGTGCTAACTAGCTAGCATAGACGCAATAGTATTCCAGAAATATAGTACTATAATTAAAATACTATGTTGCATGTCAAGTAATGTGTTGAGTTTTGCGAATTCTGACAAATTATACATGTATGTCTATGTATATGATGAAAATGTATGAATATGATAAAGCGTTGTAAAACTGAATAAAATATAATGTTGAAAGTTTAAGGTTTTTTTGCAATTTCATTTTAAGTCGCAATTTACCTCAGTATCATCTTTATTTTTGGTTAAGTTATCAGTTCACAATACCCATGGGGTTCCTTGTATTTAACCATGGATTTATAGCTTTTTTTTTGCTTAATATAATATGCATTAAGCATGGCAAATGTTTTTTTATCATTTATTTCAGAGCTTTAATATGGATGCATTAAACAAGTAACAAAACATTTAAAATATATTCCAATTCATAATTATTTCAGGCTCGCCGGCAGATAAAGCAGATTTGGAGGTTGGAGATGAGATACTGGAAGTCAATGGACGTTCTTTAGAAGACGCCACTCACACAGAGGTCATTTCGCATATTCATCAGGTACAAAAACTGCGTCACGAACATCAGCTTTAGTATGTATTTTGGAATGTTTATTGTATTCCATTCATCCAACTTAATGTTTTATTGTTTGCTGTTTTACAGTGCATCAGATCTAGGACAATATGTCTTCGAGTGAAGAGAAGGAGTGGGAACAAGCTGGGTAAGTAATTTCACTTGCAACCGAAATAAGTAAAAACATATTTTTAGAACAATATTTAAAATAACTCAAGTTGTCACCCTTGACTTTCACTTTCAACCGAATTCGTTCTTCAAATCATACATTTTAGATACAGATTTATCAAACTCGCTTTTGTCGTAAAAGGAAACAAACATTTTATTGTTTAAATAAAATTACCGTAAAGTTTTCAACATACTGTTACAATTTAATTGATGACTTAACTGTTGGTGTAAATCACGTCTAACTTTAAACCAACTATTCATGAGCGTCTTTACATCAAATCCATTATACGCAGAGATATGTATTACACCAATGAGTACTTTCCGCTACGACACAACCCAATTCCAGACTAAAAACTTTTCTCCTCAACTGATTCATATAGTAGCTTGTAAATTGTTGTGCCATTCCAAGCAGAGAAAGTCTCACAGTGAAAAAGATAAATGGCTCAATAGTGGGAGCGAAGATGTCAGAAAGGTTTGTTTTTATTTGACTACGCGTTTGTTCGGAAGAAAATTGCTCTCAGGGTAGTTGTACTGTGCGACCAAAGGAGATTTGTTATGCTGATTTTATATCTGATGTTATACCACACACATACTCTCTCTCCTCGCCTCTACATCCCAACTTGTTTTTACCATCTTGGTCTTAGTAGTTTCTTCGTGTCCTTGGTTTATCTTTACGACTGCTCTCCTGCTTTGTACCTTATTATTTCTCCGCGTCGTATTTCATTTCGATGCGAACCTCTGTTTAGTCCTCAGACAGGAGAAGTAGTCCCTCATCTCATCAAATGAAACCTATATTATGATGATTGCAAAATAGCACACAGAGATGTGTTCTCTCTCCGTTTTGGGCTTTCACAACACTCTTTTGTGTAGAGCAGCAGCATGCACGGGTGATATAGAAGCTGTAAAATGAGCAGGACTGTCCATTTTGCTGTAACATAACAAGATATAAAACTGCTTTAATTTTTAGCATAAAACCAAAGTACATATTGCTTCCCCTGACTATTTATTATTTTGGTTCGGAATCTTTATTGCCAGCACAAAAGAGCAGGCAAGGCAAGCAAACAGAGTAATACATAAGCTCATAATACAACATGGTCTTTCTATCTCTCTGCCTTTTTGCCAAGCCGCGTTCTTTCGTTGCAATGAAGAAAGGAAGGAATATAAACGAAGCAATAATTGAATTTCATGGCCTGCGCTTGCCACGTTGTATGAGTGTATTCTGGTATAATAAGTTGCTTTGTTTAATGTGTCCCACATTGCTCAACATTCTGTTGGCCTAGAATTGCCTGTCTGCTCCTATATGAAAGGGAAAACAGGCGTTTTTAATTGATGCTTCATGTATAAGAAAGAAGCATAAGAATTTGCGATTTAGCAAAAGCGGAATTTATTAGCCCGTCCAGTTCTCTCGCTGTTTAGTTACTTCACGAAATTAGGAGACAGTTTTTAAAGTGTGGCCAATAATAAGAAGAAGAACGAGATGGAAAATTTCGTAATTTGACTTTTAGACTAGAGAAACCGAAGCTAGCAATCTTTATAGCGCTTTCTTCCGAGCTTCAGTTAAGAAGAAATGGGTAATTAAGATAAGGAAAGCACTTCTACATGACGTTTAGAGCGGGTAATGGAAGACAAAAAGTGTGTATCGCAGCATCATGCATTTCTCCGTATAGTTTGATGATGCCTCTTTTGGGTATGACACTTTGTCTTATGTCAAGGATGCTAATATTGTAGCTCAAAATGCTCCCTTAGGCTTCACTTGTTTAATAAATTAGTATCAATAAAATTATAGCTCCGGGAGATAGCAGATAATTGCAATAATTTGAATGGAATATGAATTTTATGTCGCTCCCTATTTACTTCAAAATCACGATTCTCTTTCCTAAAAGTCTCGAACGGTGTTTTCAAATTTGAATAGCTACGTAGTATTAGACATGTTTGAACTATTCGAGCGAAGACAATACAAAGCGTTCAGATTTAAACGAGAGCGATCTTAAATTCATTACTGTTATATCAAACATGCCTTGTAAGTTATTATTAATCTTAAATACATAAAGCTATTTTTACTACAATTCAAACGCGCTAAAGCTGCGGTGTATGGAACTATAGAACATATGTATCTCGATCGAAATACGGGTTTCCGAAAATAGACAAGCAACAGATTCTCCTTGCCTTTGTTAGCTACCAGAGGCTTTCAAGTCATCTCATATCTGTTCTTTCTCTTATTTAGTGATTAAGCAAACGTTCTTTAAACCAGAAATTGAGACGCTGAGCACATTTTTTTAATAACAGTCAAATTTTTTAAATATATAATTGTCGAATGGTACAGTTAAATAATGAATTATTTATTGAAACTAATCATTGACAGCCATTTAAAATATGTGAATATGTGTGAAAAGACAATACAATATGAAAAATTTTCGCCTGTGTTAACGAAAAGTAATGCGATTAGACGAAACGCACGACAATATTTCTCTAGGACAGCCACGCTGCCAGACAAACTTACGTGAATTGATTGTGAAGGCGTATTCGTTTTGAGTGCAATAAATGTATTGTTGTATTATCGGGAAAGCCCTCAGTAAAAGAGCACTTATGTCAGCTGTATTAAAGCGGATAAGAAATTGGATTGCTCAGGAATTCTTTCCTAGAAATGAAGTTTTATTTATTATGTTTGCCTATGTGTGTATAAAAATGTACAAGCATCATCCATAGCTGTTGCAGCGTTCCCCATTTTTCGAGTTGAAATATTTTTATTGTATTTTTCTTATTACACTTCATCGTAGTAAACATTAATATAATGTGGCTTGCGTAAGAAGAAGAGTTTTTGTCTGGAGAGAGCGATAGACAAATTTTCTCCAAGACATAAAATATCGATTTCTGCCTAAAGAAAGACAGCATTACTTTTGGTTTTTGAGCATCTTAATCAAATCTTATAGAAAGTTAGGTTCCATATGAACTTACATTGCCGTTGTGTGGCAAGGAAAATAAAACGTTATTGTATTATTCCCAACTCAGAGCATCTATGAATAAAAAAAACAAGACAGCATCAGAATCTTGTGTTAGCGACAACGTTTAAATAAGCGCATCTCGGAAACGCGTCTATAGGAATTGCAGGGCACCAGTTTAGAACCTCTATTCATCGCTACGGTAGAGACAATTTTAGAGACCTGGTTTGCAAATTTATTAAATGAATCTCGAATGTACGCATCTGCAATCCACACATGTCAAAAGTACATGTATGAAAATATTCAGTCGATTAAAATGCAAAAATTTTGTTTGACAAATCATAAGGTGTATTTACTCAGCATTTGAAAAAACAGAAAATGCTGTTTACAATTTAAAGCAGACATAGTCGAAAGTTCCATTAAGTACAAAAAGAGGCAGAACAAAAGACAAGATGAAAGAAGATTGAGAACAAACCAGGAAAACTTTTAAGATTTCCTTTGCAAAATTTTGCATTATTACAAGCTACTTCTTGAGGGCTAAGGGAGCTCTTTATTTTTTCGCCTTCATTCATGAATGCCTACGACATTTAACGAGTGGTAGAATGCGATATCTGGCTACCCTACATCATGGTGTATAGTATAACCTATATTGTGTATGAATGGAGGAACAGAGGATCCGCAGTTCGTCAACTAGTTACATGAGTGCAGTGCGAGCCAAGAGAAAAACCGGAGAGCAGAAAGTGGAAGAAAGGGTTCAGTTAGCTTTTTGGATCATAGATCGAATAGCAGTAGTTCGTACGAGGTTCGTTGCAGGTTGCATCTTATACAATGATGATGTTCATCCACGGTGTGGTATGCCCTAACGATATGTCACACGTTCACCCTACATTTACTTAATCATTATCCTTTAGTAAACAATAGGGTGTTTTTCTGAGCATTGATGTAGAATTTACTTCTCTTTTCCTTATCGCAGCTAAACATAAACCTAGTTTTATATCACACATAAGTTATGCATGTTTATAAAACTCGTAATTAGTACTACAGTTTTGTAGTTTCTTATCCTTAATCCTCATACTAACCTGGACAAACGGCCAAGTAAAAAACAAAATGTTAATTAATTGTGAGTCTTGTTTTTAGAATCAGCCATGCGAAAATTATGGCACGGTTTGGTAAACTATGAGGTTTCCTTCAAGGTCTTGCTCGGTGAGTTGTACAACATTCCAGAGGTTTTTTCCTGTATTGTTTCACTTGGATGAGTCTCAAGACTCTAGTAAAGTGCATCCTCCCTCATGATATTTTCAGTGCATCTTGTATGTTCCTTTTATTATATTACAATACGTACCGTGTTTTGGTAACCAGCACGCATTGTAGGTTCCGGTAATAAGCACATATAAAATAAATCAGGGGCATATTACAATTTAGGATGATATCGGCCTGGCCAGGTATTTTACTTTTATTATTTTATATAAGCAAGGATCTATGTTTATATGCAACATATTTTTAGCTCAAAACTTTTTCCATAACACAATACAGCCATTTATCATCTACAAATGGTCGACTGCTTAATAACCAGTTTCAAGACTGTGAAGCTTCTTCTATTCTAAAGCGTCTAAATAGACTTCAAGTTAAACTGAAGTTTTTGTGATCTTGCATCAGTTCTTGCGTAAGGGGCAATATGTGCAGCCTACACACAAAAGGGGTGATTCCAGCAGTATTTTTCTTTTGTGAATGTATATAACGATGCTATAGATGATATGCGTAAGTTATATACACAATAAAACAACTCAGTTTGTTCATGGCAGTCAAGAGATTTACTTTGTAAGATGCCTTTTATGTGTATTCATAACTTTTTACATTCAAAGTTCATAAATTAAATACAGCCACTAAAAATTACTCAAAACGTCCCTAGCCCTAGGATTAAGGGAAAAAACCTCAGCTGTCATTTGTGGTAAGGATAACAGGTGATAGTAATGCTGCATTACGTAAAAAAGGTTTTGTGGAACCTCATAAAGAGAGGGATGGTATTAATATGGAGCTAGATACAAATGCAGTTTTACATGTGAAGAGGGAAGCAGGTGGAATGTTACCTGTTCAAGGGGGTGGTCATTTAAAGGCAACGCTACAACTCTCTGACTGATGCTGAAATATAAAAAAAACGCAACCCTATCTGTATTCCCTCTCACTGATGTGTATGAGTAAACGGAAAATACCCATTCCAGCCAGCCGTGTGATGTCCAAAAAATAGAAAGCGAGATTCTAGGAATCAAGTCTTAGAATAAATCTCGATTGCTTACGTTAGACTAGCATTGCCTTTGTCTGTTGTTCATATTTTAAAATCTATTAGCTCAACTTTCAAAATGCAACGAAGATGTCCCTAACATCCAAATCATGTATTGCTTCCTTGAGGGCTATTCTAATCTCTAGCATTAGCAAAGGTTAATTCTCATTAAACAAGGAAGTACCAAGACAAAAATGAATTTTTGCATAACAACTGTAATGATGATTCATTTTTAGCGTCACATAATCGTCTCTACATTTGCACAGCATTTAGATGCAAACAACAACTAAATTGTGTACATACACACACAATAATGGTGCAAAATCAGGGGTTGTGTTCTGGACGGGTTGGTATGAACGACCAGGTACGGAATGGTATGATAATCTGAGCTACAATTTTTTCTATTATACTTTCCAGAAGGTTGCGTAGTGGAATGGCTTGAGTGTAACGTACACAGACGTGGATTTGTAAAATTACAAAGATAGAATCCATGATCATATTACGAACCTCGTCATCATCATAACAATACCTTGTAATTCTTCCACATTGTTGTAATCCAGATAGGTATGCATAAATTGCATGCATACATTTTAGGTGTATTTCAAACAGAACGCGTTCCATCCATATTACATACATATCCAATGTTTTACAATCATTATGTATTCAAGCTTACCTTAAACCTGCTTGGAGTTCTCACAAAAGTGGACAAAAAACCTCGTGGCATAACAAACTAGATATACTCAGATATTATAAATAGGGCTTTATAAAAACCTACTGCGTTATAAAAACTCTCATGGACATCTGCTACTAAAATGCATAGCATTCACTCTTACCTTCTACCTGTGATGCAAATAGTTTATGCATTAATGAGTATTCCATCCATAATATAGAAGTGTACCTTTGTACACTTAAAATAGCTGCAGGTCTTTATCATTCCACTTCTAGAATGTATAAACAAACTTATCTACTAATGCACAATATTTAGGGAGAAAGGTGGCAAAGGCAAATTCACTGCTACAAGCTAGCTCCTATTGGTTTAACCATCCAGAGTAGCAGTGGTTGGTGCGTTGTTTGTGTATATGTATGTGGTTATGGAGGCAATTCAATATGTGATGTTGGTGACTGACTTAACTATATATTACCAAAAGAGGAATCTACATGACTTGTGGACTTGGACGAACAGGTACTCATGCATATA
>JAHZNG010000809.1:0-15316 GCA_027744375.1 Orchesellides sinensis
GGGTAATCTTATTTTCAATTTATAATATAATTTGAGCAAATCGATTTCGCTTTATATATACTCATAGAAAATTTAATAAAATGGATAGGCATATTTCTATTTTATAATTTCTGAAGGCGTCCATTATTAGAAAACGTATTTTTGTTATTTAAACAAGGCTGGAAACTTAATATAATTTCTGCGTACATTTCCCTTTCTTTGCATTAATATGATTAGGAAAAATACATAATAATGAACTTGACCACTTCTTGCAAAACAAGCACGTGTTGACAAAAGTCAACGATCCATACAGTCTTCTTGAACTCAATATCCGGCTCTGAAGGTCGATTTCTCTCAAATGAGGTTGTGATCGGTTAACAAAATATTACAAGTATTCTGTTGAAATCCTACTAATCTGTGTGAGCATATCAACTTTATAGTCTGTAAAAAATGCAAAACCAGTCGCAGTTTGGCAGCCAGATTCGATTTTTGTAGCACTAGCTGAATAGCTTTTACCTTTAAAGGGCATCGATTCTTGGAATTTATGTAAAAGCTTGACTTCCTGCCTCAATAGTATCCTGCATTTTTAGAGAGAAACTTACTGCAAAGATCTACATATGCGATCTCCCAATATAACTTTACAAATAAATAAGTCTGAACATGATGAACAGACAAATTGTTTTTAGTTGTTTATAATTGCTAGCTTTTTGTTGAATGCATAAAATTAAGAACACTTCTAAAATTAGAATCGGTTACGTTATACACCTTTGAGCTTTGCCTACCATAAAAACCGACAGGAGGCTTGAAACCAGTTTTTCTAATGTCTATTTGTGCCACGATTAGCGATTTGGAAAACTCCAGGTTTGTGACAGCGTTTGAATGGGATATCGCTTGAGCTAATTCTATTTTTATACACTACCCAGTAATTTGAATGTAACGTTGCAAATATTTCTAAGGTATTAAATAAAAATAGTACATACAGCTATTTCCGTTCTCCAGATATATATCTCAAAAAACATACGACACAGTATTACACTCCCCCCGACCACGCGTGCTCATGGACATACAACGTCATACAAGAGTAGAAACAGGCAGTTTTTTACCTGCAATTATTCATCTGCAAGAAAATCATTGGTTAGGAAGGGTTAATGGTATAGGGAATTCCCTCTATGACCACTTTGATGTTTATAATGAGGAATATGAACAACACAAATTGTCTGAACCATGAAATGCAGTTTAATTCATGGTATTAGAACTGACCGCTTTCTTTTGCCTAGAAGAAGAATTTCCTCTGGTTATTGTATTACCGAACGTGGGTGTTTGATTAATTGCGTAACACACAAGTACAAATTGTAAAGTTCATGTCACATCTAACCTTTGTGTTGGGATTTAAAACGTCATTATTACATTGTCGTCATTCTTTTTCTAGATGGGTCTTACAGTACATGATCAAGCCCGAAACTGTACTACTAAAACAAATGAAATACATACCATGAAATTCCCAACCCCACAAGAAACCTCACGCTGCAATAGTTTAATATCTTAAATCAGGAAACCTTTATAGACAAAAAATTTTAACACCAGAAATACATACAATGCTCTACGAAATTTCAGACAATTCCAGACATGCTTCCTTCCCAATTGGGCGGCATGATTTCTGGTTTTGTTGCATGTTTGTAGTTTGTATGATTCATATCAGTCAAAGTACATTATGGTTGAATTCTGTAAAAGCACATATATCCAGATTTACTAATATTATGCGCTTATTCATCATGATCACTATTGTTATTGTTGTTTATATTAGTCTAGTGATAGTTTCGTCGTTGTGCCGTCAGAATTTTGGTGTGGTCGACCATGCATGTGTTTTTTGCTGTGGTGAAAATATTCCAGTCAGGCAGACAAGTAAGTGATCCAAAGCTCATATAAAGCCTTTTAGTAATTCGTTTTTTTCCTTATTTCTGACAGTCCATTTAGGAAGCCCACAAACTGAAAGAATATAGTTGGAACATGATGAAAATTGAAGAATAAGAAAAAAAATTCCGAATAGATTTTTTCCTTCAAATACAAGCCGTGTGCGCATTAGAAATACATATGGAAAAATCATAGGGTTATCCCATACCGTGACGACCATGTGCATACATGAAAACACATTAAAACTAACGTGCTTCATTTTTTGCGGGCTGTAACTTTCCTTATACTTTTACTTATTACTCACTTCTTGGCAAGTGCCGTCACACGCAACAATATTCTCATTTTGAGCGTTTTCTGTATCCATTACTAGACGAAAATGAGAGCCACACTTAGTTGGACTCAGTTTGTACTTTTTACTTTCTGAAGGAAAACCTCTTATCGGGCTTGCGGAAATATGCATACACATTTGAGCCGGTATGTTGTGCTGTAATAAAAGTCTTGTGTAGTTATGCATAACATAGAAAGTAAGTAAAGGAACTTCCATTTCTTAAGCTAGTTCAGGCGTTTATGTGTGTTCCAACGGGGTATTGAATTGGTGTGAAAGCATTGTGCGGTGTGTCGTTGTTCGTCTGGAGTATGAATGCATGCATGATGTTTAATATCCTTTCATTCTTCTGTTGTGTTTTGTGTTGTTGTGTAGGTGTAAGTTCCGTTGGAAAGGGATATCCCCACCTATGTGCACAAAACGCATATAGTCATAAAAGCTGAAAAGCGCAAAACTTTTCACCCCACACAATTGTGAGCTTTAGGTATGCAACCAAGTATATAAATAGAGAAAACTGAAAGAGAGTGAGAGAATGGGAAACCTTGGAGTAGCAGAAGAATAAGAATAGGCAACCACTGGAAAACCAGCATTATTCACTTTCAAGTTTTCTTGAGGATCGTTCTTTCCGTAACAGCACCGTTTCTACAGCTGACTTTCTGACCGCAAAAGTCACCGAGGTAAAAGATTGAATAAGAGTTCCAAGAAATTCTGCAACCCTCAGTGAGTTTGTAAGGAATCTTTGTTCATGAGAGGTAGCTTTGTAGGCATCTTGGAAGTTTATTAAGCCGTAATCGCATTCCATACATAGGACACTGAGACTGGAGAGTCAGAGGAAAGCAAGTTCTTCAAGGCATGAATTCTAGAGTATCAGCCTGCTCAAAGCCACCCCACCAAATTAAGTAGAAGTGTTGAAACTGAGTACAAATATAAACTTTTTGAGGATTCAGTTTGAAACTTTATTGTTGTATTATTGTTGGTGTAAAGAAGACAAAGGTACTTGAAAAATATCGTGAGCTTTCATAAGGTAAAAGAACATATTCAAGATTTTTGTATCCTTGCCTTGGAATGCTAATAGCTTTCTTGGCTTTTTCTTGTTTACAATGTTGGCTTGATTTTATTAACTATTTGCACATTTTCATCCATTATATATATTTCCGAATACACATTAAACATTCAAAAGGACTAGACCTAGGTGATTCCTAATATAGAACAGTAATACATATGTAAGTTTGGCCATTCCGGGGTACAATGACATTTTTAGAGCAAACATAATACTCACTTTTGGTGTTGTGGTTTATTTCTGTGAATATTTTACGTTATATTTATGACTAATTGGTAGCCACGAGTAGCCAATCACTCTTCTTTATTTCGACATACACATGTTCTGTATAAGTATAATGTATTTATGGCACATTTTTTTTATTTTGTTGTTGCCGAACTCGGATTTTTTTTGAAGGAGTATGCAAAATAACTTTGGTACATTAGTGTTGATATGTGACACATCAAAACCACATTCTCTTGTGTTGCCTGAAATACATGTGTCACAACATGTCCATTTCAACCACACACCTTCATGTTATCTCAGTTGGTAACATGTAGTACGGTAAATATTTTGCATTTTGTGACTTACTTTCGGATTGCCAGGAGCACTACAAACAACACACATGCTCAGTAGTATTAGTATCGCGTTTCCAACAATTTTAGCCACTTGCTCTCGTAACTCTTTGCTGTTGGCAATATTTTCCTACCATTGACCATTAAATTTTCATGTTGGTCACATTCACATAGGAAGAAAGAGTAATGCACATCCTGCTAAAAAAAAGCCCGTTTACTACGCTTATGTTTCTTATGCTGTCATCTTAAATAAAACGAAAGTATAATCATGCCTGTCTATAAACATCGAGCACACAAGTGTGACATCTTATTGGCCATGATGATGAATGTACATGGTATATTATAAGTACTTGCGTTACATACCAAGGTCTTGGGTTAAAACTCCAAACAGGAGCTGAAGCCTTCTATAAAAGTTACCAGAATCTGTATGCCAGAAAGGTATCTCTGCATGCAATACACAAGATTGGTTTACTCATTTTCATACATTCCACATTATGCTATACAGGCAGGCAAGCAATTTTCTTCACATTGAATTGAACGTTAAAGGAAAAAATCAAGTATAATCATGCCTGTCTATAAACATCGAGCACACAAGTGTGACATCTTATTGGCCATGATGATGAATGTACATGGTATATTATAAGTACTTGCGTTACATGCCAAGGTCTTGTCTTTGCACTAAACTCTCCCTTAGCATCAAAATCCTCCATTAACAAAGGAGGTTAAAACTCCAAACAGGAGCTGAAGCCTTCTATAAAAGTTACCAGAATCTGTATGCCAAAAAGGTATCTCTGCATACAATACACAAGATTGGTTTTCATACATTCCACATTATGCTATACAGGCAGGCAAGCAATTTTCTTCACATTGAATTGAACGTTAAAGGAAAAAATCTCAAAAAGAAAACATTTATGAAACTGCCTGGTTGCATGTCAAGAGAAATATAGTCCAGAAATCGTTCTTGCTCTTTCTACTACCAAGCTAAGCCATAATGTTATGCTACCGAATTTAGATATGTATGTACATATGATGCTGTGTTACTATATTGTTCAGTCGCACAAGGTTTTCAACTGAGCAATAATAAAAGAGCAATCCAGGCTTGGCAATAATGCAAGGAGGCATATAAGGAAATTACCATGTTATGCAAGTTTGATAAAGTTACTCATTCTACCTCCGTATTATAATGGTAACATGTAGTAAATAGGAGTACTAACAGTTTGTCATAAACTCCCGAAGAAAATGCACACGGGCATTATTATGACAAACAAGCCCGGCATTTATATCGTCTTTGCATGAGAATGAAAAACCCAGAAGTCATATACGTGTCGGCATGCATGCATGCATGAAATAGCTCTATGACGCTGATGACGATGGTGCAAAGCCAGTGTGCAATATGGAAAACTTTTTTGTTTTGAAACTGTATCTAGGTATTATTCTTATAATGTGTATAAGCAACAATCTCAGAACTGCAGAACACACGGTTCCTACTGGCTACTTGAGAGTTTTTAATTTTGGGCTATCCATGCAACATGCTTATTTACCCTGAATAATGGAGACAGACATTTAACCACTTTCCGAGTTTGAATATGGGTAAACATATAAACATACGCCGTAATATTGACCATAAGACGCTTAGTTTTGGAAAAAATTTAATATGCATCTGAATACTACATATAATGCATTCAAAAGGTTTAAGCAAGATGTTAAATAATACAGGGAAAAAATGTTAAATAATACTTAAAAGGGCACTTGCTGGAAATGGTGTGCTTCTCCACATGCACACTTGTTAAGAACGTAGCAGTAAAGCTTCATCATTTCGCTTGTTTTTGTTCGGAACCACTATTTATGTCATCCACGTATGAGAACTTTTCCTTAATCCAAAATCCTGAGAACCAACATGGTCCAACTCAACTAAATCTATTTTTATTCACTCCATGCAAGAAATCAGTTTCTGTTTATAAGTATTGCCATTGCTAAGTTGGTGTGTGGTGTTGTAGACTGCGCTCAAAGCATTATAAAATAAAAGTAAGTGCCATTTGCGAGTATAATGTACATCATTATAAATGTAGCATGTGAACCCTACTGTTTTCTGCCGTGTTGATTACAGCAAAAGAAAAAAAAACGATTAACAGAAGCGCTTCAGTTTTGGAGAGAAACGCGACTGGACTGACAATACGTCACATTATCAGACATTTAACATCTTCCAGCTTACTCATTCATTCAGTAAACTATACAATTACAGTGGTAGATTATTTTTTACTCCTTTTTGTTTCCTATGGAATGCGTCATCTGCTACAGCTACTACGTTTTTTATAATGCTATAACATAGCATAGCATAAGATTTAGTTGAGCTGTATTGTATATTAAAGAGAACGTAGATGATCATTACGTACATATACATTTTCATTGCTCAAGCTTATTCTTTGTGAAGTAAACAAGCAAAAAGGGTATTATTTTGTGTATGAAAAGTGGATAGTAAATGCTTATTACTTAAAAGCCCCTATAATACACAATCATATCATTAGAATCATCATCATAAGTTGAAGCAGTAACAACATTACATCGCTAGCCTATATTGTGCATTTTGTACACAATAATGGTGTTTACAGTCAGTCAGTCGCCGTGTTCAGTTTGGGAACAACAAGCAGAAAGGCAAGTGATCAAATAAATACACGTTTTCACACAAAAGAGACGTAGAGCAGATTCCGGCAGAAGCAGTTCAGTTTGGTTTTTGCGAGATACCCAATAAAACTAAATGCCATCCACCAAATGATTCCAAAGTATTATTAGCCAACACATCGATCAAAGCAAAAGAGATTGAAGCTTTTGTGTAAGTGAGTAATCTCATATTATTAGTTTGAAAGTGTTTACATTTTCAGCTGAGTGTTGAAGCAGACTACCTTTACAAATTGAAATTACTACAACTCACATTTTGTAAGGGTTGTGAAGATTGAAAAAGTAGCGATTGGCAGTTTTGTAAGTAGCCTGTATACTTTAGACTTATGTAAAAGCAATTGAAGTGAACACTAATGTGGTTTTGATTATTGCTTTGTTCTTAAGGGGTGTTGTGGAACTTGCAAGGTAGCACGTTTTACCGAGTAACTTTATTGCTTAAAATATGTGTATTGAATCGCAAGGCAGTATTTGGGTTTTGGGGCATGTGAAGGTTCCAAGCTCTTTAAAATTCCAATCCTCATGATATATTTTCTCTCGAGAATGTGAAGATCGTTAGAACCTAGTTTTCCAAAATATGGAAATCTCTTCCATGAAAATTCCTTATGCAATCGGAATAGAATCACAATTTATCTAATACTGTCTGCAAAGAGAAAGCATGGCATGAAAACAAGAAGAAGCAGTTGATGTGTCTGTTAAGCCTACATTTGCTTATTGTGCACAGTTCTGTTTTATTGCCTATTTTGTCGTGTGTACTTCAAACATGCTAATTTATTACACACTCTTTCATCTGAAATATCAGACTTTACGAACAGCTAAAATATATGTCGTTAATTCAGTTCTGGTAGTGAGAAGTAAATGTTGGGAGACTCGGTCCGGAGTCCGGTCAAGGTTTTAGTACTCGTCTAAATCTCAAGCTTGTGATTTACTGAACAATAATATTAGCATTAGCTCTTCCTTTGCTCTGGATCGTCACCATCTTCATTTTTCCAACAATTTAAATTTTGGTTAGAAGCGTCGTTTTGCCAAACTGTTATAACCTTATTGTAAAACATTAAACTGCGATGTCCTAATTCATTATGCTATTTACATTGTTTAAGAATAATATTTGTTTACAATCACTTTTCCAACATTCACCAGTAATAGTAATAGACAAGTAATAAAATCCCATATTTTTACTATTGGCATTGTGAGTACGTAATACAGATTCTGTGAAAACCCCGGTACCACACTATCGCTTTTTCCGGGTTGTTTTCCCTTTGCATTAACAATGCATGTAATAATAATCACACTATCAGACTTCCACTTCTGTGGTTTCTAACGAATGGGAAAGGAAACTACAGTACTACATTAATGCTTACATTTCTCAAAAGCGTCATTTTCCCAAATACTAATAATACATGAACACTTCTCGATATCATCACTATGTTATTGATTTTGGAGCACTTGGCTTCACGCATAAATTCTTTATGTGTGTGTTGTGCCATGGCCTTTCTTTGACATTAAACGTTTATAATGTTTCAAGTATGGAAATGAAAAAGTACGGGCTGAACTAATGGTGACAAAAGGGAGCAAGTCAAAATAAAAAGCAAGAAAATGCCATTTCATCAACACTTTATGTGCAGGACAGTGGAAACACAACCTGCAGAGGTCGTTGACAAAGCAATCCGAAATTCAAATTATCGGTATGTGGTTACACTGGGTAATGTGCATGCGTCCAAACTAAAACGGAGTTGATTGATTACTCCAAATAAAAGTCTAGCCTGCGGACAAACCAAGTAAAGCACTCATACTTTAGTTGGGCTAACACCAATGATGGGAAACATTAAGCTCTAAAGGACATACCAAGTTCGATGTTTCCAAAAGTATAAACAAACACTGACAAATCAAGTTTCCCATGCATAATGTATGCCTATTGCCTACCTAACTCTATACACATTCCATGCTCACTCTTCATTCATGTAAATGCTCGTGGATAGTCTGCAGGCAAGTTCAACATAATGATAGATGAATTTAAGCAAGTTCCAGTTAGCCGTGAATAACTATACAAAGCACTTAGAAAAATTGATCAGCTTAAGTAAACCTGGAAATGTACACACACACTTTCTCTTTTGTATACACCTAATAAATGCATGTATTTGTCTTGACTGTGGTCTTTATTCAAGTCTAGTCTGCAATGTTGAATTAATCCAATGAGCTCGAAACGTTGCTTGGAAGATGAGCCATATGGGAATATACTCAATATGACATACCTATACAATAATAAAACACTAGAG
Source organism: Orchesellides sinensis (assembly GCA_027744375.1). Classification (NCBI taxonomy): domain Eukaryota; kingdom Metazoa; phylum Arthropoda; class Collembola; order Entomobryomorpha; family Orchesellidae; genus Orchesellides; species Orchesellides sinensis. Next base: position 8,779 of record JAHZNG010000809.1, read on the forward strand.
GAAACGCATTGCATGCCTATACGTCTTNTTAATCCAATGAGCTCGAAACGTTGCTTGGAAGATGAGCCATATGGGAATATACTCAATATGACATACCTATACAATAATAAAACACTAGAGGAAACGCATTGCATGCCTATACGTCTTTGTGTAAATAAACAGTGATAATCAAGTGCTCATCAGCGCTCACACTCTCTCTAGAATATACACAAAAAACGTTTTTAGTTTTTTGGCTGTCTCTTGGTCCTGCTTTTGTAATTACTTAAGATAGGTCTATGCTTCATTTCACAATTGAATAGGTGGTTCTTATTTCCTATGAAGTCTGTTAGCTACGATTTTTGTCGACGTTTTTATGTATATTTTTAAGCCGGAGGAGTTCCACCTAGTATGTCAAATGAATTCTCGTCAAAAATGTTTTGCTATGCCTTAGCACACAAATGCATATATATTATATACATACTTGATCTCAATAGTTCAATGCATCAAAGCTTACATATGCAATAACAAGTTAATAGCCGTAGATACATTCTTAAGTATACATGCAAAGCACTTTTTCGTAAACCACATTTTCTTCTTTACCAGGTTCAACATTCACAAAAGGTATCTATGCAGTAGAGTCAACAGAGCAGAGGAACAAAAATAGCGTGTAGAATTCTTCCCTGTCGTCGCCGTCGTGGTCGAAAGAATCTGTTAACTCTTCACTCATCTCATCAAAGGGAGTTTTATTTACACCAGCAGCAAGAAGTGAGAGCATCACCAACACCGGGGCCGTCATATCATCAGAGCAAAATCATCTCACCAAGCTCATTTGTCTTGATATCAAGCTGGAAGCCCAAGGAGCAGTAGAAATAGCGGTGGTGGTGGAACCCAGGAAAGTGTTACTGGAACTACATACACACATCCTTTAATAGGCAGAAGCAAGGGAAAGATAAGAAAAGGAAGAGAAGGGGAAACTGAACAACCGGCAAAACGGCAGGAGCATCAAGAAAGCCACCGATCCGAATCCTCCGTGGTGGCTGGATTCAATCCAGTACAATCAATCATCAGTGTATTCTCACGAGGATGATTTTTGTAAGTCAACCCTTATTTTGTTTGACTATTAATCTTGGTTAGTTTTCACTCTGATTCATCGCCTATTTGTAGTACATTACAATGGGACTTCTATATTTAAAAATGTTGTTGTAAATCAGAAAGAACTAGCTTTTAGATAAGAGGATGTGGTTTGGCAGCAATCACAACAGTAATAAATACAAGCATGAAAATAAAGCGCATTCTATTTTTTAAAATTAATAATATGACATAAAAACCAGGATTTTGTCGCAAACAACCTTATTTGTATTCTAATTCTAAACATAAATAATGGGAATGTTGTATGTATGTATGTATAAGTTATAATTGATAGCGTTGTAACCGAATCTAAGAACTTTTGATGACAGAAAGATGTGACACAAAGTCACAGTTATGTGCTTATTGTCAAAGAGGCAGAGTTTTGAAATAGAGACCGTTATAAAAGTCTCAGTTGTTACAAAGGAGCATAGAATAAAGGCCAAGAATTAGTTTTCATTTTATATAAAACGATATTTCATTAAACATTCCGAAACCTTTGACAGCCTTTTGTTGTTTTTTGCTACTTTTAATATGCACACAGGTATAAAATACAAACTAAAGATTCGTATTATTATTTTTTACTTGTTTGTTTTATGCTCTCTGTTCACTGCGGTGTTTTGTTACACACTAAAGTTGTTTTGTTCTGTATGAAGTTTACAATTATTTGACAGAACTGAAGAAGGCGTGATGTTTTTGTCTCACCATGTTGCTAAATACTCTCTTTGATTTTGTTAATCGGCCTTTTCATGTGGTTACACTTAACACAAACATATAAATGCACACACAATAGAAAGAAAATATATGCACAGATGCTTTAAATGGGTCCAAATAGGTTTGTCGTCATTCCGTCAAAAGTAGGCATTTAAAAATAATGACATGTTTTAAAAAACTGTTTTCCTTCAAAAATTATTCCCAGTTTAAGGTTTTTCCATATTTCATTTCGTATTTAGTTACGGCTAGAAGAAGAATATGTGAAGGTAGGTTAGGTTCTTCATGCAAGAATACCGCTGAATGCTTTATGTTCAAAGGGACATTAATATTCTGTCCATGTCCGGAGAAAAAAATACTATTCATAATGTCATCTTACTCTACACATACCATTACACAATTCCTCTTTGTCATCATCCTCCAAAGCCACAGCAATGTTTTTTTATATCCTGGTCATAATTATATAGTGTTGTTGGCATGCACCTGATGCGTGTTGTTCCTCTTATGTCATGACACTTTATGATCTGAATTTCATTTCTTCATTGTCACGTCTGCGGTTGGGCTAAGTTATGTAAGATGAACAAAAGCGTTTTTGTCTTATTACGATGTTTTTGTGAATTATGAAGTGAAGAGCTCATTTTTGTTAACAAAATAAAGACTTGAGCTGTCTTTAAGTAAATGCATTGCCGTTCTTGAATGTTATAAAAACTAACCTAAAATTGTTGACGGATATTTTCAGGGAAACATACATATTGATATGAATTTATTAGAAGCTTTTTAATGTACATACATGAGAGATACAATTCGATAAAGCTAGAAAGCTTACTATTACATATTACGAATGTTGTTTGATGCGTAATAGTTTTAAAGTGTACTTTCCCCCCACAATTATATTCTGCACTTGAAAAACAAAAACGGAAGATAACATTTTTACGATATTTAACTCCATAAAGCCGACGCCAATTTAGTTACAATATTTTACGTGATATACATATATATACGGACTTTGTTGAGGGTTGGGTACCTATTTACAACTAAGTAGTTAGCAGCTGTCTTACAATTTTAGCCATAGAATGCAAATGACGTGCATGAATTTTTTATGGAATTTTTGATGCTAGCAGAAGTTTTGTAACAAATACTTACCGTCTTGAGATAATAGTTTAGCGAAAATTGTACAAAACCTTGTCCAAACCCTCACCAGTAGGGCTGGCTAGTGAGTTCTTATGAAGTTATGAGTTAGTAACTTAACTGGAATAGATTAAGAAAGTTTTTAAATGACAAAGACAAAGTATCTAGAGAATGGCCATATTGCGATTAGCGAACTGAATACTCAAAGTATGTATATGTATCTAGTATGTTCTTATTCAACAAATTTTCACCGGCTTCTCAAAATCATTATTAATTTTCATGTTTCGTCGTACACACAATTTAGGTGAAACAAAATAGCTTAACTTCGTTTTAATTGTGTCTACAATGATTATTATTCTTTAGTTGTTTTATGAGCAACAGTTATGGGTTTTTCATATGACAGGATGAGGCTAAGCATGAAAATTTATCAAATTAAATATTTGTCAGTTATCCTTTTTTGATAATTTATTTCCTGTTTACCTGCATAACTCCACTCTAAATTTACAACACACGAAATACATTACCATTGCCTTTGTAACTGAAAATATTAACATTGCTATTGTTTGTAAATTTTATAGACACTGATTCTTCTAAGTCTACTATCAAAATATGTAGTAAACGGTGCCTCCGTCGAAGTCGGATCTCAGCTTCCACCAGTTGCAAGTCAGATAGTAAGCAACAACAGTAGCAGTAGTAGTATAAACATAAGAAATGTAAGTAATAACCGTAGCTCTTCAGCAACTGATTCCCAAAATGATCCCCCGGAGGATCAATCGTCCCAAAACGGTAGGCGTCTGCATGCAAGACAAGTATCCTCAAGTGAATGGATCTTTTCATCACTTGTGCAACCAGACCAAATTCCTCCGTCATTATCAACAACCCAGCAACAGTCTGGCCAACAAACTAATAGAAGAGGGAATTCTGGGCTGACCTACAGAAGTATAGCTCCCATGGTCTCCTCCTCAAATTACTATACGCACTATTACAGAAACCACAACATTTACGCTCAGACACCGCGACGAATTGATGGAGGTGATGAAAAACCACAGTCAAAGCGCAGATATAATGGAGTTGTAGCAACGCCAGATGAAAGAGCATTACATCTAGATAATGAAGGAGTAATAAGGCCAGCTGCTGGTGCATCTGAAAATCTTCCACCCTCTGGCCTTGGTCGGAGAAGAACATCATCCTTATCTACAATAAATGACGTAAATGGTATAAACTCAGCTACTCCGAAAATGCCTGAGGTCCTAAGTGATTCAGACTTGGGAACAACGGGACTCTCCAGAACGGCTCCTGCCACTGATCCTACATTACTAATAACAGAGAGGTCGACGAGTACTCAAGAAATGCAAATTTCTAATGATGAGTCCTCCAATTCGGATGATATCCAGTTTGGAGCCAGAGCTGAGATTGGGAGGGGAGTAAAACGTGGAAGACATATAAGTGACGAGGATAGTGCGACCGAGTCTTTGCAATATGAAGATAGTGCTCCGATTGTATTCCCAGGAAAGACTACAGTTAGTGATAACCAAGGGACCCTTAGGCCATACATCAGACCAGGCAAATCTGGAGAGTCGTATATCCCATCTAAAGTAAATCCTTTTGATGCAAGGCTTATTGATGGCTGGAAGAAACTGTATGAGCTGAGGAAAAAGTCGCAGTCCTTTGGTGATGCCAAGAAGAGTAGTGTTGCGAGTGACCAATCTGCAGATGCCAAGTTAATTTCTATGTTAACAATTCATGGAACTCCTAAATGTGCCAGTAAGGATGGTTGGTGTGAAAGTATAGATACTTATCCTAGGTATGTGAGCGAAATAGATTATATGCATAAGTTGACTAGTTTGATTTTATTTTAATTGTTATAATTTAACTTCAATTACAGATCATTTTTCAACCAAGTACTTAACAAAACTCTGAGCCCAGATATTTTCAAGGATATCTTTGGTGAAACAACTGAAAATAATTCAGTGGTACGATTTCCATACATAGTTTAAAACATTTTAAAATATATTGATTGATATTCCTTTTTAAATGAATCATGATTATCTTCAGGTAACAGATGTGGAATTTAAACTAAGATACGATCTTGAAGACACTCCATTATGTTCTGTCCGTGTAAGTAAAGTATAGCTTAGTACGGTGATTGATTGACTATCATTTTGCGCGTACCAAAAGTAATCAACCAATCTCTTTCTATTTATTATTTAGGAGCACACTATTTATCCTAAAGCAGCCCAAAATAGGAAAGGCAAGTTTATGTACATTGTCAATCACGATGATTATCTTCAAGGAATCCGCGTTGAGACATGCACGTAAGTTAGACTTCAATTAATTAAAGTAAAATGTTGTAACATACCGATGAGTTTTGTCGAGTGACATAAAACCTTGTTTTAATTTACAGAAGAGAAAACGATGTGTGCATGTTCACCGAAGGACATCCGCCAGGTTACACTAGCACTTGTAAGCAAAAATTTATTTACAAGAAGCTACTGGCATTTACTCCAGAAGGGAAAGCTATGCCAGACACCTTTAAATTGCCTTCATGCTGTGTGTGCCATGTGAAATCACAGTTCATCAGTGACAGAATTAATCCAGGTGCTGATATAGGAAATGCTGATGTTCAACCTACGGTAGCAGCAGATGATGGGTTTTGGAATCCTAGCTCTACTTCAACGTTCAGTTACCATCCTCATGAAACGACGTCGCGATCTTCGACAGAGCCAGATGACTCATCGGGGATCACATTCCCGTCAACATCCACCGTTGATCTCTCATCAGCCCAAGTTTCCTCTCCGACGTCCTCCACATCAAGTCCTCATCCGGGTACTCATCAACAACAAACCGGAGGTCAGCAACATAATCGAGCAGAGAATCAGACTTCAAGTAGAAGACTTTAATCGTAGAAATTATTTTTTTAATGACATCAAAATGTATACCCTACAGGAGAAGTCCTGTATGTATTTTATCAGGCCAAGTTGCATTTTTAAATTATTTGTTTTCAGACCAAGGTTCTGTTCAAAGTACGTCTATGAGACAAGCATTTATTTTTATCTTTCTCGCTCTGCTACTCTTATCGTTTTTACTGAGGTTGTGATTGATGTCAATGAATACGTAAGTTTTGAATTGAACCTGAAAAATATGCAATGTGTGCAATTGTGCATTGCTACTAAAACAATGTTCAGTTGAATTCTTGGGCAAATGTTGTGTATCGTTTGTATTTGTATTGTGCTCGTGAGTGAGTTATGTTGTACCGCAGGCTTTTCAGTTTTCCTAACAGATTTAAAAGACTTATTTAACATGTATTTGAGAAAATGCAATCATTTAACAAAAACAAAAATATTTTATTTTGTTGTAGGACTAAATATTTTGGATATTTATTAAGACAGAATAAGTATTACGTGAAGAACACAGATAAGATCTGCGCATCCTATATGGCTTCTAACTTTCAATTAGATGCAAGAGAGTTCACAAGTTTCTGCAATCACAATGTGGACAGAAATAGTGAAGTTAAAAAAAGATTTGCGAAATAATATGCTATAATGCAGACAAAATGAATATATTGCCACATGGAATGGAATACATGATTTGTAAT
>JAHZNG010000810.1:0-12313 GCA_027744375.1 Orchesellides sinensis
AGCTATTTCCACCGTACCATCAATCGGTGACAGCCACACACTCTCAAAATCCGCATCCGGAACAGGGACGGAAAAATTAAAGCCGTCAACGTCAAAGTTCATATGATCACAACTAATATCTATTGATAAGCCTCCTAAAGCTGGAGAGGATCCACCACTTCTTCCAGGACTCGATCTTGCTCCAGAGGATAACATCCGCCCAAGTTGTTGTTGGCTCCCACTTCCTCCAAATGTCACGTCCCGGAGCTGCTCTTCGGATATGTTTAATAAGCCAACAGAAGACGCACAGTAACTATGCTCGTCGGAAAGCATGTTGGCGTCTTCTTGTGGACGCTGTAACAATTTATTGTCTTCCATTGTCATCGAAAATAAACTACATTTTATTAGAAAATATTAAAAACACATCTTCAAATTTACAAACACGTGCCATGTTAAAGGTCCAAATTGATTACTAATTTGATAATCCTCTGTTTTGTATTGAACCAACTCACTACCTATGTTGTCGGCAATGTAAACTTACAGACATAGAATCCCGCAAACAATTATGGGGCAATTTTAGACAAACAAATGCATACAAATGTGTAATGCAGGAGGACAAGTACATATAATGTTCAAACAATGCATCAAAGCTTTCTTTGATAAGTCTTTGATAAGTCGGGTGCATTTATGGGCTTTGTTCGGAAAGCGTATTTAGCATGCAAAATAAGAATGCATGCAGCATACCACATAAATAATGTTCCTACAATGCATCAAAGCTTTCTTTGATAAGTCTTTGATAAGTCGGGTGCATTTATGGGCTTTGTTCGGAAAGCGTATTTAGCATGCAAAATAAGAATGCATGCAGCATACCTAATTTAGATTGCTTGGGCATAATGAAATCATAACTGTATTCTGCCTTTATCATCAGTTAAGCCTGGTTTTTTTCATTTTGGTAAAGTAAGTACGTTGCGCTGTTCCTCTCCTGTGATATTAACCTTTGACCTTACATAAATTTGCAGAGCCATTAGCAGTTTGCAGAGGTAATAAAGTATGCGTCATTGTTGGCTAAAGTACATGTTTTGTTTGTCAGCATGAAAATGATTGTAAACAAATTGGAGCAAAATGTTAGACTTGTAAAATAGTCATAAAACGATCCACTATCTAGGTACTTAAAGGAAATGGGCAATAATGGTAACAATATTTAATGGTTATTGTGTAGCATAAGATTGACTTTAGATTCCAGTTGGTTTGCAAGAGAACTGGGAAATGTGGAGAGTTAGAGGGATGGATACATGGGATGAGACATGGTTTGTAAAATCAGTGAAGGTAAAGCTTATCAGTTATCAAGTTATCATTTTATAGCAAAGGAATAAACATGAAATTATACTAATGTTATATATGCAAATATGTAGGTGTATGAAAACGAAATAGCGGACTGGCCGTCGCGTCCTGCAGAATAAAAGTAAAAAATTTGTTACGAATGTACATTGATGCTTGTGACTGGAGGTATTGCAAGGATTATAAAATGGGTGCGAAATGAAGACCCGGTTTTAATTTACAGTTTTAAGCAAATATAGCATGAACTTTTGATATCAATTCGTGGAAATGCTTTGGAACAAAGGTGTTTATCCAAGATAACGAAATCTATAAGTATTTGCGAAAATAGCCGCGTTAGCGTTGCGCATATGTATATAGGTAATACAGTCATAATTCACAGTTCATAGTCTCTTCTTCCACTCGATTGAGGTAACCGGTCTTATTCTTTGTTTAATGTGTTGTACCGGTTAGTTATTATGCTTTAGTAAGTAAAACATGGATAGCCAAATCCAAAGGAAAGTAAATTCCGAAGTTTTGACCCAAGTGGAAGAACTGTTTCAAGAAGATTTTGATCCAAGTACTTTCTTTTATGCATTTTTAACATCAAAACGTCCTCCAATTATTGAAACTCAACAATCCAGGGATTTACAAACGGTTACAAAACAATCCCAAAGAGTCCAAGAGCTTTTCGCGATTCTTCGAACAGTGTAAGTTCACTACTTTATTTTACCAATTTCCATTTGAGGAAATGAAGGATTAATATGCGTACCTATGTAAGATTTTTTTTAAAAAAAACGTACTAAACAAGCGTGTTTTTAGCCCACAGTCACTAGATGCATTGATTGAATGGTTCGAAACAAGGCATAAAAGTCAAAATCACCTTTTGGAAAGGTTGAAGACATTGAAGCAGCAGGAAATGGATAAATACAATAATGCCAATGTAAGCCAGCAGAACTCAAGTAACTCGACTTCGCCAACTTCGATTGAACTAAATAAGATGATGATAACTCAAGCCAATATTTTGGATTTAGTGAGCATCATTATTGAGGACCCTATTGCATTGAACTCTTGGAAAACAGTAATGTACTACCTGATTAAACAACCTACCCATTACTCTGACATTGAAACAATGATAGCAAATCGCGAACCGATTCACAACGTGATAAGGATGACACTGTTGTACTACCTAAATGAAACGAAAACTGATTCGGGACCAACACTTCATGATCTTACACAAATATTAAAGGAAAAGTCTAAACTCACCAATTTGGCAGGTAACAATTGACCACAAATTGCTTACGTATTACATGGTGCATTAAATTCAATTGAGCTTTCCATTTTTCTAATTTTATACAGTGACGCTTCAAGAAAATAGTGTGAAGATATGGAAGGACTGATATATCTCTAGTATATCTCTTAACGGGCTTTGCCATTTTTATTTTGAGATACTTAGTATACACGAGCCTACCAAATAAAAAAATAATGCAATATTATATAGTTTTTATTGGATGGACAGCATAATTATAAATACTACCTGTAAGATGCTACTTTACAAATGCGTCAATGAATCATTTCTTTGAACAATTGTAACCGTTTATTCGTTATGATTGTCGCATTCAATGTCTAGATAAGATTACAAAGGCATACCATTATCTCATTATCAATTCATTAAACGTCAAACTTACATAAACAATCTCTATAATTATATATTTTTATGCATTTGGAATTTTCATAATCAGTGAAGTTTCAAAACAAAAGTGGAGAGATATGGAAAGAATCTTAAGCTATTTCACTATTTTAAACCTTTAGCTACGTAGAGTCCACTACAATCTGACTACTGACTACAAAGAATAAAAATGTGAACTAATTTTGGGAGAAGATTTTTTTGAATTTTGTAATTACTTCATAAAAAATCTCACTATTCACATTTGCAATCAATTAATCGCAACTTTGTATCATCGTTGATTGTAAATTTTTTGTAACTACATATCGTTATTCGAATGCCCACATTCTGGCACAACACTTCTATTTTCGTTCTAAGGTTTTTGTACAACTCTTACAAAATTCACTAGTCCAAATCCATAGCCATATGAAAGTTCCATAAAGGCAAGCCACGGCCTGGAATTTTCCGCATGCGATCATTTATCGTTTAATGATACTTAACAACGATACAGTCATGTTTCTTGGAATGTAGTTTCGATACTAAGGTTAGGTCATACCGTCCGGAACGTATTGAAAGAACAACCTTGTCTTGTATTTATGTGGTCCTTAGAGGAAACAATAACACCAATCGAAGAAGCAATATAGACAATGAATATCAAGTACATCATACTGAGACCAAGTTGCAAGAAAAATTCTTCAGTAGGGTTGATGGTCTCAGGTGTCCACTCAAGAATGTACATATATACCATCAAGATACAAAGCATCAACAATCTGAAAATTAATATTTGTTTCTTGAGCATTGTCTACGCTAAATTATACAAACAGATAAAGGTTACTAAAATGCGTTGTGTTCATTATGAATTCTAAGGATTTTTATGTAATCGCATCAATTTGCATTTGCGCGAAAAGATTTTACGCTGCGATAAATAACACGTAAATAAATTAAGCGGATATAACTGTGTGTTTTCATCTTTGTCTTTAAAACTTTCATCTTTCATCCCTTACTTCTGTCGGCTTTACATATATACTAGTCAATATAATGTTACTGAATGATTAAATGTAATGACAATGGATATGCCCTTTATGTGTAGGCAAGCTTTCCAAATGATTTTTACAAGAAATTGCTTTTCAGTTTTTGTTTTCGTTCAATGTATGTAACCAACCATAAATAGCCAAGCTTGTGATGACAATGAAATAGATTCGGAGTCTCTCTTCTGTACTTCGTCTTAAGGACGAAGGTTGGGCTATTATTGAGTGAAAATTAACTAACTCTTGTGGCCACTGGGGTGGTGGAAAAGATCCTGATGTAGTGTTTTCAATTTCATCCACTTGTTCCATTGTCATTAGTTTTGTAGATGTGCCTTGTTCACGTAAAGATGCCATATTACTCATGCTCATTTAAACACCACCCCACCCTTGGGAAAACTGGTTTTACTTGGTGTGTTACTTGATGTTGTAGGAGGGTCGCTAGAAAGGGACGTTAGCAGTAAAATGTGACATAAACTTTCAGTTTCATCTTTTCATGAATGTTTTGAAAATCCGAAAATATGTGTTTCGTGGGATACACTCAACAGTACGTTCGTCTCTGCTGCAGCATCTTGGCTACCTACTTCCGGTTTCAGATTTCTCAACATCTGTATAATGTATAGGCATGTATTTCTTCATTAGTTATAGGGTTCTTAACAGAAGGGGAGTTGGTCAAATCAGGGGATCTTGCCGCACGATCGCCGTGATGTTCTGTCATAAATCATATATGTGATTATGAAAACTGTGGTAATATCAGTGCCGAGGGGGCGACGTTGGTGTCCCAAGAACAAGAAATGGGTCGATCTGTTGGGCGGGTAAAGCCACGATTAATACATATTTTTATATCCGTGCGAGCTTTTGTATTTTAATGTCGCAAAAATAGCAAAAGAAAGGGAAACTAGAGCTTATTTCATGATCATGGGGTACACAATCGCAAAATCCTTACATGACTTTGCGAATAAGTGTTGCAAATCATGCTGTGTGGATAACATCCTTTTTTAAACATAAATTCCTTCATACAATAATAGCAACATGAAATATTTAATATCAGTTATCATCAACAATAAAGTTTATTTTTACGTAATCATGAACACTATATAAACACTCTTGAATACCGGTATGAAAAGTCGATCAAAAACCTCCACTTAAGGTAACCTAAAACAAGCCTTTAACAGACAAGTACCCATTAAGACTATAACCACCAATGCTGCGGACTTGCGGATCTAAAAGTCTTATGATTCCTGAGTAGTAACGGAGGATTGCATAACATTGTACAGCCAGCGGCGACATTAAAAGCGAATGTTTAAAAACATGAACATGAATTAACCATTTAGTCGGTTGAAGGCCCTTTAGGCTACCTACAAGTACGGAACTAAACAAATAAATATTAAACTAGTTACTACTACCGAGAAAAAATTAGCAAGTTATTACAAAGTGCATTATGTGCATGCCCTATTGCCTCTAGAGATTTATGACGTAGTAATTCTTGCTAATTTCTGCTCATTAAGCTGATTAAAGATGTACATTAAAAAGGACATGTTTTGTTGTTGTCTACGTCTGATTTTTATATTAAAGAAACATACAGTGAATGGTTGGAAAACATGAATCTTCAACCGATTACATTACCACGATTTCTGCAAATAAGCGGAAGATGTAATATCAAAGAGATGCTTCAACTACTAAATAGATCGATAAGAAAAGCTATGATAAGAGTAGAAGTCAATTTGTCAACTATAAACTGCTTGTTATGCAACATTACTAGTAGAAATTAAGGCCGACACGTGTGCAATGCTTATATGTGACAATTGTGATTAGCATAGTCTGTGATTAAATCTGACGCAGGAGTTGAAAAAAAGGTTTACAGCCACAATTTTAATTTTAATTGTATTTAGCTGAATGAATGGGATTTTTATGTAATATTTTTGATGAAGTGAATAAAGCGTTCTAGGTATTAGCTAAGAAGGTAACAGTATTAGAACGGATGTGATGGAATGCATATAGACTTTCTTCTATTTGCGTATACACAGAGTTTTTCTTGGTGACGTTAATTTGTTTACGACTATGACAAATGAATAAAGCGTCAGTTCACGTCAATCATCATCAATCACGCAAAACCATTCATTCGTGAAAACATTACATGTTTAAACCTTAGGCGTAGACACACAGTCTATGTATTTCATTTTTTATTAATCATTATGTAAGGATTTTTTTAAATACGGTAGAGGGTATTAGAATATTTTAAAGAGGTAGCAATTTTACTGCATCATTTCGAGTTACACAATAGAATAATTAGTATTGCACGTTTTTTATGTATTTACTGCTATAGTGCACCAATCATATCAATGGGGGTTTTCATGGTGTCGTAGACATGTCATGTGCAATGCCTTTTGTATTTTGTTGCTTTTTTATGCATGTGAACATCTGCACTTGACTAAGCTAAAAAGTAGGGAAGAAGGGTGTAATCTAGAGCACAATTAAACTACAAAGGGTAAAGTCGAGATTAAGCAATAGGCAAGATATTTGTACCCCAGCTGAAAAGGAAATTATTAAAAGATTAGTTAACAGGATGATGAGATTTTGATTTCCATTAGTTTTAACATTCACCATTCCCACGATATTTTGCACAATGTTGTACTTTACAGCTTAGCTTTCATTCATACCAAACGATTGGCATTTTGAATGTATTAAGCAAGACTCTTAAGACAAGTGTATTTGTCCTTGGATGTAAATTGTGAATGTCTCCTAAAGATTTGGGCATTTCACATTTACCCTTGAATACTCGGAAATCGCTTCGCAAAAATACTAGACCAGGTCAAACTAAACACATTTTGTTGTTCTGAAGAGATGGGAAGTGGATTAGGTTCGGTTGCTTTATAAGTCCTTCACATAACTTTCTCTGGTTAATTTTACAGGTGGCACCATTGTTGGAATCTTGATCATAACCATAATTACAGTTTTGTTAATTCAAAATGTAACACTGGAGCTATTATAGTGAACTGTCTACTAACTTACACACATTTGCACAGTATCTACCTTTAAATCACATTGGTAGTTATCTAATAAATTGTAAAACACATTATATGAAAGCTTTGGCCTTCAAAACACGATGATTTGTTTAAGAGATTTTTGGAACTTTTAAAATATTTAAATTGGGGCTTTGTTTATTGTTGCTTCTAAAAATTAATTGCAAAATACCAACACCAAAGTATGTACATTGCATACCGTGTCACGATCACGACTTCATACCGGTCATTTTATCATCATTATCTAACGCGTACAATAATAGGCACAAATAGGTATCATGAATTATAATGACTCACACACAATTTTGTGCCCTAAAATGATAACACTGATAACACTACAACATGTCATCTAATTTATGTAACAATGCTAATACCATCCCCATAATTACCTTTCAAAGTTCCAATCTGCATTCTTTTAACACCCATTTTGACGCATAATCAGCAATTACAGATTCACTATNAGTTCCAATCTGCATTTTTTTAACACCCATTTTGACGCATAATCAGCAATTACAGATTCACTATATGTAGTATGCTTTGGTAAGAAGCGCTAATCATTATTGTGAAGATGAAAATGATAATGATGGTCTAGTTTTTGCAAGACAAGTTCTTTAAACATGATATATGTACATAACAAATAACAACTAATATCTACCTAAGTAAGACATTCATTATATTTATATGGACAAAGATACATATGTATGTGGGCGCATACAAAGACTTTTGATTGAGTCTAGATTATTTTCTCTATCATGTAATTTCTATGTCTAATTTTAAATCAAAAGACACTTTACTATTATCATTAATAGACCTGAATATTTTGTGTAAAATTGAAAAATATTGAATACGTAATTAATATTCGTGATCATCCTCTCTAGGTTATCGGTACAATTACTAGGGGGTGATGCGTAGACAATTTTGATGACAGTTTATGATGCATCAAAACACAAGTTTTCAATATGACTATGGCGTGGCTTGTTTATTTTTTAATGCCACATTGTTGAGCAATCTTCATTGTCAGCGATCAAGTTTTTGGAATCAAAGACCAGCCAGAGAGACCCATTACACATTGCACCTCTGTGATATGATGATATATGTGAGAGGTCGCACAGGACAAGGATGCCAAATTAACTTGTACACTTTTATTACTTTATAAAAATAAAATATTTCATCTTCTTTTTTGTTAAAAAAGTAGCATCATCCAAAAATCCATAATCTAGTCATGAATATATTAAATCATGTGAAGTGAAGATGACCACCTCTGGTGGAGGACAAGAGTGTTGCAACAGTGCAATATGAAAAAATAACGCTTGCAACAGTCAAATGCACCATCCATAAAAAACAGGATACCATTATGCAGTGGACAAGTTAACTTGAACTGCTTGGCCCAAATTGCGAACCTTATCCCACATTCACATATTTAGTTGCAGTTCATATCTTCATTCAGAATCTTTTAATGACAAAAAGCATAAAAGAAGAAGGCGTTCCTTACTCAGCTTTCTTTGAATCCTAATTATACTTTTTATGGATTGGCCATGGATAACAGTAAAATATGTCTGACACATGGCTTAAAAATAAAAACCATTAAAAACTGGAAAATATCCAAAAGATGGTATCGCATCGTGCTTTTACCCTTTTGATTTATATCCATTGTAGGTTAGGACTTTACTATATAAAACAAATATTTAAAAATGCCTACAATCTTCATATTTTATCTCCTCTAAAAATCAATGAAATCTAATTCTAATCTGCATTTTTAATGTAATTACTGATAGCCAGTCTTAGCCGCACATGGCTTATTTAAACTGGTTCACAGACATGAAAACATTCTTTCTTTTTATTTAGCCACACGGTAACGACAGTGCAATAACCTTCTTTCAATAAAAGTTTTTAGATTAAAGACATTACTTCTGCGTAATGACTTTACCTATAATATCTTCATCGCATTAATCAAGGAACAATAAATAAATAAGAGCACACGGTGTTACTTTATCGTACCTGTGTTCAAAAAACTCCAACGTAGGTATGTATGTATTTCATTTACAACAACAAAAAATCATTTTCCCAAAGTCACAAAATTTCAGTTCTACAAAATTATCATTACTTTAGGTAAACACAGTATTACAATTTATACTATCTACATCAATCATATATCAAGTTTCTTTCAGTGACCGGCATACGCTCTGATTTCTGGTTTGTGTATTTATCTTCATCACGTGTATTACAAGATTATTGTTGCAACTGATGATGATGTGGGTATGATGAGGTAAAGTCAACCTTCTCTTTCAAATGACCAACGATGTTACAAAAAACGTATAAATATGTATTATATTATATATGGATTCCCATCGTTATATGTACTCACTTATAGGAACTCCAATAAATAAACAATTGTAGTCAACCAGCCTCTGAGACTGACCTAGTTTTCATCTTCTGTTTGACTGCTGAGGTTGCGGAATTTCCCATCATCATAATAATATGCATTAGGTATAAACTTTTCGGTCTCATTCATGCTACTAATATCAATATCAACATCGTCATAAAATATGCATGAATGACTTTTTTGTACAGTGCGAGACTGACCTGTAGTTAAGACACAAGCCGACTTTTTAACCCTTGTTTTCCTTCCTTCTTCACATTAAGTAAAGTTCATTCAAGATTAAAATCAGAATAAATATTTATGGCATGTGTGTATATGTACCTGTAAGGTTGTAAACAATTCAGATTGATTCCAAGAATGATATTTTATTGTAAATCAGTGCCTCTGTCTGACAATCCTACATAGTGTGTATAATGCATTTATGGTCTATTTTGTTAGAAATATAAAGATATCGCCACTTTTAATCATCCGTATTGTCTGGTATTGTTGATGAATTCCTTGTATGATGACATTTTTGGTCTTAGGTAACCAATATAAATGCAAATATATGTTGGAATGTGAAGTAACTCAATTGCAGAGCAATTTGCACTGTAAAATGCAACTTAAACAATTATATGTGTTTTATGTACCCAAGCCTAAAATTAAAAACGTACCGAGAATACACAAAGATAAGGATCTGAGTTATGTGCACATTACATTATGTATGTGAAGTTCATATCATTATACCATACAAAACTGCATATGAAATGTATGTTACATGCAATGCATCGTAAAATGCATGTGCAACGGAAAAAAGTAGTTATAATAAAAGCAATGTTTGAAAACAGATTTTTTCAAGTGAAGTCGCTGACAATCCGTGGTACCACCAGAAGACTCCATCTTTATGACAGATTTGCTTGAAGAGATTGTAATAAGCCACAGGGAATCATCAAATAAATACATATACCGGTACTTAATACACGAAGCCCGTAAGGAAATCACAGGCTTCTGCTCGTCATNCTTAATACACGAAGCCCGTAAGGAAATCACAGGCTTCTGCTCGTCATCTACAGTCACCCACTACTCACTACCAACAATGGAAACATAAGAAAAATTGGTCTATTTTTACACACATGACAGAACCCTTAATAATAATAATCACTCACGTGAAGATTATGATGATCATCTTTATTCAAAAGCTACTTTCGATTTCATGGGATATACAGAAAACCACATTATAAAGATGAAATAAAATGTTTTCTTGCCTATAGTCAGCCAGACGGTCAACCAAACAGATTTGTTTGGACGGAGCTTATAAAATTCAGTGACAGACTTCTCATCATAATTTTTTTTTACTTTCCATTCATCTACAATCTAAAAGTTTTTATACAGTTGACATATCTGCTAGGTATATAATTATTTTCAACCCTACTTGTGTTACATAATACAATATTACAGAAGCCCGAAAAGACTCTTCATTGTCCAATTGTCCTTCCCTGATTCCTAGAATATGCGGCCAGTTTGCTATTTAAGCAGTTATGCAACTCAAATGTGAAGTAACGTCTTCATGCATGTATAAGTAGGAAGTAAAGTAGCTAAGGAAGATGAAAAGTCTTAATTATAAACATTTGGTCGTGTATTTTAGTACAAATCTAGTTATACACTTCCCTGCTCACTGCTCAACAGAGATTTTAGCTTATAAAAAAGTTTTCTTTTTTAATTTCCGATATAAAATAACTAAATATGTGTTTTACACAGTTACTAGTAAAAATAGCGTCGTTGTGTACGTGTGTATTTAACAACAACAAAATCCCATTATCAATTAAGTTTTATGAATCACGACAACATGCAGATTTTGGAGAGTGGAGATACATAGGTGTACACAAAATATAAAACATTCACGCGAGTAATTTTGGTAATGTAAGTTTTTATGTAAGTACATGCACGAAAGAAATTGAAAACTGCAACTTCATTTGTTCTTCAGATACAGTTGTTTATTTCTATATTGGTAGCTTTTAGCAGTTAGCTTAAAACACAAGATGTAATAATGCAAATTACTCCCATTGAAAGAAAAAATGCTAATGAAATCCTTTTGTTATGTTTGATTAGCTAAAATGTAGTCGGTTGGAGGAGGTAAGGCCCCCAACAGAGTAACACTGCAAGAGCAAACAAATAGTTTATATTTTTCAATAATTAAAAACATTTTTTTCTTTTGTTACGCATAATATATGAGTTATGTTTTAAAGGAGCCAATTAGCTTTTTACACTTTTTAACATTTTGCACCTACTGCAACAGTGCTAGTTAAAATGTTTTGCATATGTCGTGCACTGAAGAAATATGAAAATGACTTGACGTTTGCATGCTAAGTTCGTGGACCACCTAAGGATTTTAGACTCTTAGCGCTTTTGGCGTTGCGGTTTCGACCGCTTTCTTAATAAGTCATTCGCCCACTATGGAGGAAACTAAACTGAAAAATGGAGGGACTGAATGGTAAAAAATCAACAAGAAAAACAAATAGTGAAGCTTTCCTGCTACAATATCAATCTCGATACTACTATTGTCAACACGGGCAATCTCGCGCTGTGCTGAAAAGGCAGGGCAAGGATAATAGATAACAAAACAAGATAACCCATTCATAAGGACATGTACATACATAGTAGACCAGAGTAGCTGAGTGAGACGTAGTAAATGAATTACTAGACTCAAGCATCACTTACCAATATGTAATTTATAAATGTTCTTATACCTACTGAAAGCAACCGTGAACTGATCAGATCAGGAAAATGACACTATGGGAGACCATAAATGTAGATAGCAGCACCCAGCAGTCCACTGTTGACAAGTTACTTTAAGTGTTTGTATATCTAATTCAGTCATTTACCACATGTTAAGAAGCGTATTATAGATTTCATTTTACTTGTGATATTTTATATTGAATACATTTAT
>JAHZNG010000811.1:0-10256 GCA_027744375.1 Orchesellides sinensis
AGCAGTTCCATTTTCCATTTGGCATGCCACCATGGTGTAAAAAAGTAGAAGAAGTTTGGTGGTAAACGATTTACCGCTCTGAAACTGATACTATGATATACCCTTATCGTTTTCGTCTTTGAGGCTCGTGCCGATTTTCAAAGTTCATAAATAAATGTAATGTATCTAAACATTTCGTACGTATGTGAATCTTCGTAGAATAAATCAGTAAACGGAACAGCTTTTAATAGTAGAGCTTTAAGCTGTTGATTCAGAGTTTCAATTTCAGAAAAAAGCAAAGTGGTAGTGACAGCTTCCAATTCGTTTAACAACTTAGCCTGAGCAAATGTCGACAAATGGAAATGAGTGTATTGCTTGTTACAAAATGGCACAGAAGCGGCAAAAGCACACCTACAATGCTGCTAATGCTACTGCTCCCTGTGTTTCCCTTTTTTGTTGCAATACTAAAAAGAAAAGAATTATAAGCTGGGTAAAAAATCTCAGTAATCAAGATCAACAAGACTAAGTCCACGTCGACAATCGTGAAACCTGTAGTAAAAGGCACATTGGTAGGAGAAGAGAAACAAACTAAGGTATTTTTAATTAGAAGAAGAAAGTACATGAGCGTATTGCCAATAGGCATTTCAAAATAGGTATCTTATATATTGCTCTTCTTATACCTAACTTCCCATGCCGTGTTGTGACTTGAAGAATAGGCTAGGCATTGTAAATGCAATAAGTTTTTATTTAAATAAAAACCCTCTGTATATTCCTTTCTGATTTTGTGAGGTTCGTGAGGTACGTTCACGCATTTAAAAAGTGAGGAGCAACGACTACACCGACGTTCATAAACTTGCACTCACTCGCTACTCGGCCGGAACTCCTATTAAAAACGGAAGCTGAAGATCTCATTTAAATTCCTTCATCGTTTGCTTTCGCTAGGTGAATGAATGAAACGAAACGAATATAAAGGGATCGTGGGTATATTGCACACACGCAAACTGTTTCTTATATCACTCTGGTTTCACCATTAATGCGTCTCGTAAAATACGGGATGAATGAATATTTAAAGACTATGAAATTTTCTTGGTACATGACTGTGAACTTAAAGACAGTAGCTTGATATGCATACTTAAATTCTTATCATGCAAGATATTCAAAACAAATGAAATGATAAAAGGTGCATTTTCTGATGAACGAAGCACTATTGCTAGTTTCCTAGCGCGGTTAAAATACTTGTCAAATTAAAAATGAGGACTGAATTAATGCTACAATGCATTTGTGTACTTAAAATGTATGCCTACATCTTTCCCTTTACTACACATACACATCGCTTACATAGACAGATCGTCCTGTTTTCTTAATAAGGTTCTCGTAGGCACATATATACAATGCTTAATTACATAGGTAGGTTCCATACGATACAAGTACCCCTGCCATAAAACGTCTGCCCTTTGTACATCTGGTCTGATACTATGCATCCGAACCTACAAGAATTTGATGTGGATTCTTTGAAAGGAAGTAAAGAAAAAAATGGATGTTGTTCTACAATGGATACTGCTACTCTAGTGGCACTATTACAATTCAATAGTACAGTTACTTTTCATCGCACAACTACATTTATCCGTTAATGGCCAACTGATGTAGTTTGAATACATATTCAAGTAGCATTTTTCTCCCTTGTACCTGCCAGGGGCCAAGGGATGAACGTATATGTATGGACAACTATTTGTTGTACTTGGTGTAAGATGCATTTGCATTGTTATTTGTTACTGCTCTTACTTTCCGGCGGCTTCAAAGGACTGGAGGAAATCGGTAATTGTACAGTATGTAATGTAATACATAACAAAGAGCCATTGCTGTTGTGGCTCCCACGACATAAAAGCGGCCCATTACTCTCCGTTACACTAAATTGAAGCATTAAAACCAAAACAATAAGATGGTCAACGATAGCAGTACACGTTATCTCCCTCGACCTCAATACAAAGTTTCCTCTTAATTGAAATCCCAAAACTTCGGTGCAAAATCAAGAATAAACCAGGCCTAGTCATAAAGAATGAATACACACACATGGTAATGTTTTTGTCGCAGATTGTTTTGTTTTATATATTCTACTTTATACTGAATCTTGTTGAAATAGAAGAAATATAATCAAGTCATGCCGTATTATTTTCAGTATCTTCAGGCAATGCATGTATAGCCTTTTATCTTATCCCAAGAATTTAAATATTGATAAACCGTTGGTTTGAAAAGGACAACTCTCTATAAAAGGGTTAATTGGGATAAATTATCGACGTTACGCCTGATATCTGATTCCACCGAGTCTTCACAATTTTGAAAGGAAAGCAGTGCTTGAAGAAAAACCACTCTTTTTCCTTAGATTGAAGTTCAATCTTGGACTTTGCGTAATACAGATACAAATACAAATACTGTCAAACAGAAGCAATAGCCTCCTACGCATTTCAGATTTTCAAATTGCCTTACATATGTATTATGCAATTAAGAGCCACTAGAAATGCATATAGTTCAATGGTTCTTACATCATTCTTGTTTTGTGTAGGCATCAGAATCGTGTTTTACACACCTGTTCCGTTTTAAACTCAGGTTTGGCAATGTCAACATTTTGAGATTCAATGGCAATAATGCGTAACGGAGTAAGTCATGGTTAAGGTAATAATGCTTAAGAATCTTGGTGACAGTTACAAATGATTCCATTTCGGATGGCCACCTGAATTCATAAAAGCAAGCAATCTAGTAATAAAAGTTGTTACCTTAAACTTCTAAAAACCTTACTTCGTGGCATGTACATTTGTAACTATGTTGTATTTCTTAAGTAGAACCTTATTCAATATTCCCGTCTATCTTCCTGCAGTATAGCATCAATGCAATTTTAAGTATTCCCTTTGTTGTTCACACAACGGCATTTTTGCAGATAACAAAATCTTTACGAAGTGATGAGTGCTGACAAGATTCATTCTGACATACCTAACCAACCTTCATGAGCTTCATCCTCTTCTTCTTTAAATCCGCCCGGTGGTAGGCCGATATGTACAGGAAAGAGTTTTTATTGCAATTGCAACATGCGCTAAATCATAAAAACTCTGTTGCACAAAGCAAACACACCTATTACGGGGGTGTTAATGGGATTTTATCAATTACGCTTTGAAAGCTTAATAACTGGATTTGTTATTTAATGCTTTATCTCATTCCATGTAAAACTTTAAATTGCTGTGGGCATTACTATAAAATGTACATAATGGCAACTGCTGAAAAGAACAAAAGGATGCATGAGAATTAGCAAGATAAAAAAAGGTGTTCCCCATTTCCACGCTTACAAACTTACAAAGCTTGTAAATCCATAATACCAGTTTTAAGATATACAATTTCAGGCAGATAGCAACTAGTATAAATCAGTTCAGTTGTTCATACATTTTTCTAAACAAATAATATATCAAGATTTAATTACAATGCAAACTTTTCATATCAATTATGTTTGGTAAAGCTCACCATTAATATTATTGACCTACAGTTAACAATGACCCTGGCCATGAAGAACGTTTAGCTTTTGCATGCAAATCTGTGACCTGTAACTTGTAATTAAAACCGTGCATAACCTCATCACTTAAACGTTTAGACGCCACAATAATTACAAGTAATTAAGAAGTAGTGTTGAAAGTTAGTGTAAGTATCAAAGGATTTGCTTTAGAATGAAGACTATTGAAGACGCCTTGCCTTACGTCCCTCAAATCATCCGATGAAGCCATAAAAGCATAGGTGGCATATTGATTGCTGATAGCATAACTGATGCCTTGATATTTTCATTCTGGGTTATGCAAATCAATACCCTTTAAAATGACTCATTGCTACTCATTTAACCCATTAATTAACAATGAATTGATGAGTCATATACATATTACGCTCTTATTGTTCAAGTTAAACAATAACGTCCGTGGTCAATTACATATCTAGTTTACTTTACTTTAAAAGGTCTCAAATTAATTAGTTTCAACTTTGCATGATTGATAATTGATTCTTCCAGTTAGATTTGCATTTTTACATAACGAAGATTGTTGATAAGCCCAACATAAGATTTTCATGCAATTTTCCCAAGCGTCCTTTTCATGTATGATTTTTGTCCATTGATTAAATATGCAGCAGCGATTGTTACAATTTCTCAAGGCGTTTTAAGCATGAAACGCTTGTAGGTTCCTTTAAACGATAGTGACGCCAAATGCCAAATGATAATGACGCTAGGTTGTAGGTTATTGGATGTGATTATTCAAGGAGATTGATTAAAATGAATGCTGGAATAAGTTCATGAAATCTTGTTTAATCTCTTTCCATCCACTGGACATGATTTTGACAGTTTTGTAACGGGAATTGAAGTGGAATAAAACGTTTATTATATCGAGCTTTCGGAAAAACTTTTTCCTTCATCAGGATATGAATTAACAAAGAAAGTTCATGAATTTTTTTTAAAGCTCTGTTTCTTACCGTTAAAATCCGGAATAAATCCTGGTCAAAATCCTTAAAAACTTTTCAAATCCTTCTTCTAAAACTCGTTTCTTCCTTTTGCTGTTTACGATTTTCAATTGAATTCAACGAAGCACAAACTGAGAAAAACAAAAAAAATCCGATTTTCTATATAGTACACCAATATAACCTCATTCACTGTATAAAAAATTATTAATTAATAATAATATTATTGTCCCCAATTAAAACTATACTTGACAATAATAGCGCGTTTGTTCTCTCTGTCTTCGTATAAAAACTATGCCATTCTTGCAGAACTTTGTTCAAATACTACAATTATATAGAACCTTTCTTATTAAATTCTTTTAAAACAATTTATAAAATAAGAACAACTAAACATTTACTTTGGAATTGTAAAAGCGTTTAAACGCATTTAGCAATTTTCATGCACACGCTTTTAGCTTCTGGCTTACCTTTTTAGCTTTAAACTTGTAAACACAATTTTGGTATTGAAATTGAAATATTTCCAAAAAATATACCAAAAAATACTTCTTGTGATATGATGCCGGTTTACACAGAGCTATCACCTCCTGTCAAAATGATTTTGAACGGGAAGATTATGCCGGCAATGGCGCGAGTAATGTTAGGCTATGTTGTATCAGATATCAGATCCTCAAAAACGACGCTATGCTTACTCAAACGAAGGAAACGAGATGAAATGTTTACTGAACAAGGAGAGAACTGCAGAAAATATTGTATTTTTTGTATTTTTATGTAGTATTTGAACATTTGCAAGAAAGGCAATGGTTTTGTTTAGCAGAGGAAGAGCAATTTACTAAAATAATATGTATTTTTTGTTGCTTTCTTTGTCGTTGTACGTACGTTTTAAGTTATGGTAAAAAATGGTTTATATGCAGGCTAAAAAGCGAAACGGATAAAATAAGAAGTGTAATGCACTTACTTCCCGAAACCAAGACCAACTGTCGTCGACTCGCTCCTTTCTGCTTTGCTCCCTGTGAAAATAGGGAAGCAAAAAATAGGTAGACAAAGATGGGGATGGGATTGTGGAAATATAAAGGGAAGGAGAGCAAAAATTTATATGAACATTCTGCCTGTGAGTAAGCGAAAAAGCTTAACCTTAGTATATACCTAAGATGGGTATGACTAAGTTGGGATAAAAACTCATGCAAGCTTTGTCATATAGTCATGTAGGATATGTCTGTTGTATGGTTATATGCATAGAAGAGGATACTTAACGTATAGGAACAAAGTAAAGAAGTTATGCATTATGGGCATGCATATATAGATCTCTGTTCCCAGTAGTCCTGATGGAGATATTGAACTTGGATGTAAAAGTGATGGAGGAAGGATGAAGGAATATGGATATGGATAGCTTACCACACCAAACCCAACTCTATAAAGTAAAAAAGGCATATAAGAATGTGCATAGGTAAGTATATTATAATGTATATATCCATCTTCGCTGTGCATGTATTTTATTCTCATCAGTAGCAACAGTACAAGGATTATAATGAGGATGTGATATATACATTGGAGTTTTAGGGGTTGGAGAGAAGTAGTTCCTTTCGGGAAAGCTAAAAGGTACCTAAGCATGTCTCTTTTGTGTCTGTGAGGCAGCTTCTGTATTCACTACAGAAGAACTGTAATTTTTACATACAACATACAAAGCAATCCTACAAGGCTGGAAGCGGCTAGGCAATGATTATGAATATATACTTGTGCGTTAGTCAGTTTGGGTTGGGATGTGTGAAATGTACACACGATATGCATAAAAAAGGTTCGGTGTTTAAAGATATGAGATGGACGGGGGTAGAAAATTTTGTTCATGAAATACGAACTAAGGACCTTGTTTACATGGAATGTACTTGAGCTACTTGGCATGGTGTAGTTGCGTTGTTCATGGCTCCTAAATTATATGTATCTGGACTATGAACATATACGTCCATTTCAAAACTTTATATTATGTATGTAAGTTATGTATTGTGTATACTAAATAGGATGAAAAAGTAACAAAGGAAAGTATGTGAGCAAAAGCAACATGCTTTATTTATAAGTATTTTCAAAGGACCATTGGGATGTAAAGCTGAAGCTACGGTTATACTGCTGTTACAGGGTTTTGCCTCTGAAAATCAGCTCTATTTATACTTATTCACAACTTAACCACGAATTCACTGAAGTAGCTGATATAAAAATCTTTTTTGCGTAAAGAAATTATGTTTTGTAATGCACCTTGAAAATCATTATTTGACGGATTCATATGGCTGTAAAAAATACAGTACCATGTGCCCTTAGTGAAGTCATACAACTTCAAACTATATGCAAATGTCTATAGAATACATGACGAAGCCCCAGCAGATGCGTTGAGAAACATGGCATTGGTTTTGTTAAACAATGTAAAGTAGTTTCCACTACTTGACAGAAAGTAGAAGACGCAGAGGGTGAGAATGTGTACGTACCTAAGTATATGAATCGAAGGGGAAGAAAAGCCATATTATGCACGTTGTATAGGATCTCGATCTGAGCTGGACTCCGAATAGGGAAGCTAACCAACAATAAAAGCAATGTACATGCGTATAGAACTTTTGCGTGAAGCGTTAAATCCCATGGATTCATGAAAACGTCGAGCACTTCAATGAGGAGGGTCTATTCATTTAATGCATTCTATTTGCATTGGTATAGTTATAGAGTAGGTCTTCCTGATATGCTGAAAAGAACAAAGGCAGGCTTCTTATGTAAGTTGTGCATTGTGCATAATGATTTTAAGGTCAAAAGGAAATTCACTGTTCCATCTCTTACTTTGCAGTTTGCAGCCAGTTTAGCCAAATCAAGTAATGCTTATAACATAATATTTAAAACTGCTTTAGCGAATGTTCTCTGGACTTAGATTCTATACCCAATCCCTTTCGCAATTAATGCATTATTTGTCAAAAACGCATGCATGGTGCATTAAGTATTGAACAAAACTTAGGTTTGAAAGAAATATACATTTTATAGGATACAGTTGCTCCAGCTTTAAGGGTGATAGGGGAATGAGGGTAAGAGAAAGAAACGTTGTATTGTAATGCTGCATGGTGTTTGCCATCAGCAGATGTCTTTCAAGTCTTCGGTTTTCTTGCAACCGATTAGCTTTAGCTAAATCTTAACCCTACGAGATAGAAAGCGACAAGAAAGTTGTTGTGTAGTTAAATTACTGGATATTAATATGCGTAAGAATGTAAGAAACTAGCTTTGCTTTTGCTTTCTCAGTTGAAAGTTTCTATAGATGTAACTATAAGCATGGCATGAATCGATAACACAGCTTGAGTCATTGATGTTCCTTTGCTTTGTTCTCCTCTTTTTGAAGTTAGTTGGCCTTTGAATGCATATTATGACACAATGAATGTTTGGGAGAAAACTATGACTCATTTTACTTTCTGTGGAAAACCTTACTCTACACAAACATGCATGACGACGAATGAAATTGCACACACGCCAAAATTATAGCGGTAGTGGTAGTAGATAGCAGTGAAAGCTGTAAGTTATACTGTAACTATACACATACGTAAAAATTGTCATTGCATAGCTTCTGTGAATACTTGATGTAAGCTAAGCTCATTGCTCAACTTAGTATTTTTTGTTCTCTGCTCTAAGATTACAAAACTATGAATATGCTCCTAACGCATGCATTAATCCGCATCCCTTCCCTTCCATCTCATATTGGCAAAGTTTATTCGCAAACTCGGTATTCGGTATATAAGCGAAGTTTTGACGTGACTCATATATGCAGATGCAGATAACGATTTTTGCAAGTGTAACTTTCTTTCCCCCTTCGTACGATCGACGGATCACCTTTCTCTGATATGCACCTTTCTTTGTCACCTCTCTCTCTGACGTTTCGTAGCCTTTCCCATTATGCACAATGCACTCATGCGTACGTAATACAAAATATGTACTTTTTAACATTGCAAATTTCAATATGCATTGAGTCAGCGTTTATTAAATGCAATTTCCTCATGACACGATCTTGTAAAATAATAGTGAGATAGAAGTATCCACGTAACGTAAAACGTAATCACGTAGTGTAAGAAAAACGCATGTTTCGTTTATGGACCATAGTTACGCTACGGGTCCTACGGTTACGGTACGTCGATACTTCTATCTGCCTAATCTTGCCTGTTGTTTAGCACGATGAATATCAATATGATGCACCATACAATGTAAATATAGGAATATCCTAATTCTTTTGCGGCACACCAGGACCACTCCGGGCATTTAGAGGGGTAAAAGGATTATATTTTCAGACTTTTTGTCAGTCTTCCAAAATGGCCGATAACACTTCCAAAATGCCTCCTTTACCTACTTTATTCTAGCAGTACGTTTGTGGAGACGTCTGAATTACTTGTTTTCCCTTTTTTTAAACCCGATTTGCCACAAACGTGAAAACATTATATGCATAATACATGAAATTCTAATACATATACCTGGCTGAAATTCAAGTACCTTTGTGGGTTTGTTTGCAACAGATTTACTTTACATTTAAATAATTTAGATTGCAATAATTACTCCTATCTAATTATGTTACTAATGTATATCTGAGCAATTATCAAAATCCAAGGATATTATAAGCTGGAGGATCCGGATCAATGCACCACATTGTCTTTGTAATCTTGTCGAAAATTTTATCGGCCGCCCCCTCCCCACACAGTTACCACCCATCCTTTATTATTTTCAGGAAGATCTAGCATATGCAGGTTGTGGTCCCAAACGCGTTCAATTTGGGGCCTGGCCTTTCCTTGTGAAACCAGTGCAATAACATAAAAGTCTTGCTCATGTAATGCTTTCTGTACTACAGCATGCGTGGGAACCTTGTGATTGTCACAGTTGTCATTCCCATCTCCTTTGGCGTCCTGTCTGTTATTAACGTGTTCCAACTGGAGAGTAGTATCTTCCTCAGTACAAATTATCAGGAACTTTTGGAACTTGTTTCCACCCACAGGTGTAAGTTTCCAGCCAAGGGTTTTGTCAACAGCGGTGAAGAGTAAAGCTGTAAGGGAGCTCTCGGCGTTTCCTCCGCTTATATACGTGTCCGTTTTATTTGACAGGTTCTTGAAAGCATTTTCGACATTTTGGAGATCCGAGTTAAAATTTACGACTTTTTTGTAACAATACGTCCTTTCTCTGTAAAAATTTGAGTACAATTTTAAATTGTTTTCAATGAGGGATTAATATTTTATATGCATTCACTCACAAAGTTTCATATGGACAATCAGCCTGTTCCACATAATGGAATGGAATGTTCTGCGGTGGTTCCTTACCCCACGGACCCCTCTTTACCGGAATGGGACCAGCTGTTTCTAGGTCATAGTCGGCAAACTTAGTGAGAGAAAATTCGGATTTAGTATACTGTGCTTTGATCTTCTTGTTAAGTTTCAGTGCTAGGTCTTGGGCACAGGAAAGAAACGGCAAGTAGGATGCAGTGTTGTCAACTACGTAAGCTATTTGAACCTGATTGCTTTCACAAGTGTCCTCTGAATTCACACCAAGTGAAAATAAAACTAGGCCTATGATTACAAATTTTGGATGACACATTTTTGGGAATGAGGAAACCCAGGCTTGGTTACAAAGTAGGCAACTCTGTTACACTAAATACTTCGTTAAGTTATGGAAGGTTTAGTTGGGACCATTTGGACACGTGCCAACTTTCTGCTTGGAGTTCATCTGAACTAACAAAATTGTATTGTACCTTCCTTCAAAACTATTAAATTAGCCAGTTCAAACAACTCACAATATCACACTTCAATTAC
>JAHZNG010000812.1:0-13170 GCA_027744375.1 Orchesellides sinensis
TAAAAATGTGTTCATCTGTCGCCCACGCCTTTTTGTCTCAAGCCCCAATCTATCTGTGCGTAGTAGTAGTAGTAGTAAAATGTAAGTATCGCTCACACAGTAATATTGCGTCGTGATAAATTGAAAGCCTTCACACCTTATCTCTCTGTTTATTAGTTTGTCATTGAAATGAATCATATTTAGGTTTGTTTTTGTGTATTCTCAATTTAAATGTCGGCTTTTAACATGTATCTTTTAGTTCTATCCATTCACCGATTCACCACATCTCATCACATCAGTAATATTCAAAGCATGTTTTTGTTATTGTGCTGATTCACACAATACAAAATGTGGGATATCGATTTTTTCCATATGCCTAAACTTAATAGCCTATCATATCATGCGATCAAGTTTTACATACTTTTAGCTGCAGTGACCGAGTGAGGGCGAGTATGCCAGTGATGCCTATGCAATGCCTACTGAATACAGAATATATTCTCAACCCTGTAATTGAGTATTTAGTTTTTAGCAATTTTCATGTCGTGTGGTGCAAAGTGCAAACGAGTAAAAGTTTAATAAGGTTCACTGTGCATTTTGTCTTCTTCATTCTATCCACACTTTCTTTATCTATGTTTTCCTTTCAATTTTGACGTATGTCATGTATGCAAATAGATATACGTAAAAACAATAGTTTATGCATGCTGCGTGTGTGCTTTTATAAATGGTAAATATTATTACTGGCAATTAGATAATAATCAATCTCTGTTGCACTTATTTGCAAAGCATACATATAGTAAGAAATCAAAGAAAAATTAGAATACCAATACTCTTCTTTGGGATTTGCACTTTCGTGGGGCAGGACAGACTGAAGACATGGCCTTTGCATGAAGAAGTCGCAATCGCAATATTAAACCGGATTGCACTGTAGCTTGAATCGTTAAATGTAAAAGAAAAAGAAAATTGTATGTTAAACATGGCAGTCTTGTGATCTGATCAATTTGTTTTGCTTTTGGGGGTTCAATACAGTCTGACACATTAATACTTAATAAACTTGCATCATTGGTTTGTAATCGATTGGAAAGTTAGTTATAATTTGTAACAGTTGCAATATTTTGAATCACCTATGCATTTCATAAGTTTTTACACACTTTAATTGCAGACACAGACATCTTGTTTCGGTCATTATGTAACCAAGAATTAATGATATGAGAGCTGGGCTGAGACTTGGAGCAATCTGATGAACATTTAGCTATAATTCGCACAAATTATTCAAAACCAGTAAATTTCCTTTCGGCATTAGATTTGGATTGGCCTTGCCATTTTGAATATCCTCGATCGTTGGGAATTTGGATTTGTAATATTTTATTTAAAGCTTGTTGCTTGTTCATCTGTAACGGCTAATGACGAAATGGTACTGCATTTCTAGTGAGAAAGCCGTTTGATCATTTCACGCAATAACCGCTATGTGCATGTTTTTTTTATCCCTCGTCCCCAAGTTTACTGCGGTTTTCGGCTGTTTAGGGTTGCTCACGGCATTGTTTTTCTTGAAAATGAAGTAATTTAGAGGCATCGGGTTTTCTTACTTTGTTACAGTTTTTCATGTAGCTTGAGATAATTCCTTCATGCACTTTTGAATGAAATCAGATGAAGTCATGGGTAGTAATAGCGAGCAAATAATACTAATATTGAGCATATCTAAACAGCAAAACCTCAACCCAACCCCCAAAAATCTACAATTATAACGGGACTGGTTGTTTAAAGATGAAATGCGAAAACATACTTCACCATCATCACGCTGAAGTAATTTCGGCTTTCAAGTTAATAGCTGTATAAATGAC
The DNA here is from genome assembly GCA_027744375.1 of Orchesellides sinensis. Classification (NCBI taxonomy): domain Eukaryota; kingdom Metazoa; phylum Arthropoda; class Collembola; order Entomobryomorpha; family Orchesellidae; genus Orchesellides; species Orchesellides sinensis. The sequence continues at coordinate 1,818 of JAHZNG010000812.1, forward strand.
GGGATAGGGTATGGTGCGAGTGAATGAAATCGTACAGGTGTATGTACCAACCAACCCAATGTATGTTCCGTTGTTGTAAGTTGTGACTAATAACCGTCACGGTTTTACGGTTTTATTCTATATTCCCAGTCAGGTTTTGTTACAGTTATGTAAAATAACAATGATCAATGTGATCTTCAAATGAGTTTGACGAGATTTGCAGTTGTATATAGTATTTCACAAAGGAGATCAGTCGCAGTCGCAGGATTGTTGTTAGCAAGGCAAATTAATGATGTGGTGACGATTTTCTTCCTGTGTAACAAAGTAACAATTGGTGTTTTAAATTTGTGTCTGTTCGTTTCTGCCATAATGGTTTGTTTTAAACTTGACGAGATTGTGTGACCAAATAATCAAACTAGGCTGGACTAATGCTTTTATATTTTAGGTACATACATACATATTATGTGTTTAAATATGACTATAGTTATGGCTCTCATGTGGCAATTCTGCTTTTGCCTAACTGCTTACTTTATTTTTAAGCGAAGGAATGCTGTGACTTGGGAGTTTTAAAATCATCTTAGCAATTGATTCGGTAGGATATAAACTCGGCTTGTGCGGAAATGTATACGGTCATTGGCCTTGTTCAGAAATTATGTAACCGTGAAGGAGAAGAAGAGAAAAGAAAGAATACGTTAGAACACTCAGATAGTATGATAGTATGATTTTTCCGCTTTAAATAAAGTTATATGCGAGTGTCAGACTGCACGGAAGCAAACCCTCTGTTTGTAGCAAAAAACTAAGATTTTATGTAGAGAAAATGTTTTTCTGTAAAGATTCCTTTTTACAAAAAATAACTGCTTATTATTATGCTAGCCTTGCATTTCTTCTTTACTTTTGAGATTTGAACCGTAAACACATAGCTTAGTATGAGTGTTCATTTTCTAAAAGTATAGGTGTTTCACGCCTGAAATCAACATGAAGAGTTAGTGAGAATTGATGATAAGCACTTGAGCTTTGATAAAAATGGAATATGTGCCATGTGTGTAGCTTGCTTGTGTCTCGTTCCTTAGAGTTTTTAGATTTTACATTAATCATATTCTTAAGTATGCAGTATGCAACTTACAAGAAAAATTATGGTATCATATCACGCATTGTTACTTTGTTACTGTTCCGTCCGGAGATAAACTGTTTGTATGACAGTGGGACCCGAGATACAAATGCATAAAACACTGCATTGTCAAGCAATATGACTCATTTGGATTTGACTGTTAGTTTGATGAAATACGTCACAATAGTTAAAAGATGAACTCTACGTTGACACAGACTTGATGCTATTTCTTTTATTATTATTATTATTTTCAGAACGGTGAAAGATCGCATGTCCCTAATTTTGGACACTATGGGACGGGCATCAGCCGAAGCCCAGGGTCTTCATACTGTGATCACCAACGCAGAAAAGCTAAGAACGAGCCCGGATCAGAAAATCTACATGTTCTGCGACCTTTCCTCAAATCAAGTGATTGGCTTGCTGAAAATGGGACAGAAAAAGTTGTTTATTTTCGACGTGACTGGAACGCAGCACGAGTTTATGCCAATCTCAATAGAGCGGGTGAGAAAAATCACACAAATAAGATGGTTGACAATTTTTGTTAAATTGTTTAAACAGTTTTTTTACTTTGAGCAGATTATCACGGCAAAAAAGCCCGCTGGTGTGGACTGGATCAAGTTGCTGACCGTCCAGCTACTAAATCAGCATCATCAGTTTCAGTTCTGGAAGACTCGTGTGATTATAATAGCCAGCCCGGAATTCACCTGCGGAACGGGCACTCTAACAACATCAACTTTGTCCCTCGCAGTAATTCGACAATAGGTGAGGTTCTGCAGCCAACCCAGAATGGGAGTCATCATCATCAGCCTCAGAGGGAAAGAATTAGCACCAACTATGGTCGCCACAACATGTAATAATATCAAGCTAAAAATTATGACACATATTGACTATTGAGTATCGCCACCATTATAGTAATAATTATACAATTTAGCAGCGCTGTGCTAATAATTTAATTAGACTATATAATAGAATTCTCTGTGTTATAAAATAATTTTCCTTTGTATTTGTTACCGATTTGTAGGGTCAGGGGGTATCGAGTTTAATCTCTCTGTTATTTCTCCTTTATTTAAATATGAACTGATCTAATCAAAGATTCCTGCAGCCTTCTTGCCGTTTAAAAAAGAGTAAATGGAGAAGAACTACTATACCTAATATAATATACTAGCTCTACTGTCTAACATTGTTAACAACCTGATTTGAAAGCAAAAGTCTGTGTAGAAGTCATTCCTCGTGGATAAGCGGATATACCACTCTTTCGCAATATTCTTTCATAACACTACCAGTTCTTACAAAACAGTTGTTTTCGTACATACTTTGTAATAGTCACTTTGACTAATTTTCTCTACATCTAATTAATAGATAAATCGAATTATTTTCTCGCTCTGTATTCCACTCATATTTGATGTAAAATAAAAATGTTGTATTAACTTAGCATTATTTCTAGTTTACTTTATGTCTAGCTGGAATAGTAGTATGTAAGACAATAATGATAATAACCTGATAATGTAATAAGTTAATTTTAATAAGTTAAGAAAACTAATTTTAGTTAGGGGATGATGGATCGTGGGTCACAAATTATTCAGTAAAGGTATTCTGTTATTGGAGCTGAAAGAAATACGTATAGGTACTTTTAGTCAGCTTTTACAACACAAGTAATTTTATAATTAACGTTGAATGTTACTAACGATTATCTTAATCGATTGTAATTTACAATTATTTATTGATTTATATTTGAATTAACCAACATTTTCAAATCGTATTCGTGCATCTAATGAATTAATTGTATAGCTGCTGTACTGCTGCATTACCCACGTTAATCTTTTTTCTTTAATATACATAATGCCTCCTAGTCTTTTTTAACATCCTGTGAGGAAAATCTTCAGTTTGAATATAACAGACGATTTGTGATAATAATGGTGTCACTCATGTCAAAGGGATATGTTTGTATATTTTTCTGACTTTTTGATCACCGCCAGGGAATGGATATATGATGACTCTATTCCATCTATGAGAATTGAGGTTGAAGAGCGTCCGCCTCCGCCGTATATTCCTCGTGATTTGAAATTCCATCATGAAGCCTTGTGGTAACGAAAACGAGATAAACGTTTACGTTGATTATCATCTGAAGTATTACAGAAGACAGCTTCTTTTACAAAAAAATCAGCGATAAGAGCAAAAAAAAGTGTAAATGAGTAAAATAATTAATTTTTATAACTGTTACTATTGCAGCTATTAACCCGAAGTTACCACTTAAGAAAAAAAGTTAGAATACACAGCAGCATAGCATATTTTATAACCTGCCGTTTTTACGAGAGGTTTTAACAAATAAGACTAACAAATGAAGNACACAGCAGCATAGCATATTTTATAACCTGCCGTTTTTACGAGAGGTTTTAACAAATAAGACTAACAAATGAAGAAACCTGATTGCGTGTTGCAATACACTTGTAATTTAGGATAAGGGGATTGAAAGACATCATGTTATTTATACAGTCTGTGAAATTCCATTTAGTTAAGTTTGACGTGTTTGTTTGTTTGTTTACTTTTAATGTATTATACGATTATACCTCTGCTCTGTTCGAGTTTTCCTCCCAGTGAGATCTGAATAAGCGAAACTAAAAAGTATTATCCAGTCCACGTCCACATAATGTATATTAAATCAAATTGCAATATATGTTTTATGGATTGTGTGGTGCTTTTTATTCTAGTGTTTGTTCCAGTTTTACTCACCTTTACAAATCAATATATAATTTAATTTGGTTATTTTAACCTAACACAGTAGTATGTATTTAATTTTATCTCTATGCATTTGTTCATCAAGTTCAAAAAATAAATTATCCATGTTCTAATTCAATATACAGTCCGAAAAGGGTTAAAAGTTATTTTTGTAAATGCACTATTCAGTATTAGCCGTTTTGCATTGAATCTATAAAAATGTGACGAAGAACTAAAGTATAGAAGAGTTGAAATGATAGCCAAAGAGATTTGTGTATATGTGGCAAGCTAAAAGCAGCCCCATTTCAGCGGCATACTTGATGAGGATCTCCTTTTTAAGTGTATTGATAAATACACTCATATCATCTGGTCGGCTGCGGCTGCACAACTGGAACTAATTCAAGTTTTCATCAAATTTTCAACAGTTTTAAGGTAATAAATTATTTAAGGACATTAAACTGGAGATTAGTTACTTTCTGCGTAAGTCACATGATTAGGATAGAACGCTTTATTAAATTTGCACCACCTTGCTTGCCCTTTGTGATAATGTACTGTTCAATGAATTTGCAATAACTTAATTTGCTTTCTACATTGTAGGCACCGGAGGAAAGATGGGTGGTGATTTAGAAGGGGCTCATCGCTCGGCTGACCTAGATTCTGCAGAAGCTTATTCAGGAAATGTGGTTGACAGGATTAATTGCAAACTTTACAATATCTTCAATCGTCCAATTGAATGGTTTCGTGGTAAGTATCAATTTTTTACTATGTCGAGATTTAAGTTTAATTTTGAAAGCACTTGCCTCTCAAATTATTTGTTATTTGTTATAACGAAATGCTGTTTTGTCGACAATGTTCTGAACAGAAAGGGTGGTGGAACCAAACCGGAAGGAATACAATTGGTATCACATGCAGCTCCGTCGGGTGCCCACAGTTGATCAATGTGACACTGAAGACTTTGTTTGCATTTACGAGGCGGATCAGCAGTACAAGCGGGACAGAGCGGTTGATGGCGAAATCTTGGCAATTTTGCGGTATAGAATGGATGACTGTGTTCGAGAGGAGTATCCTGATGTTAAACAATGCTTCCCACTTAAAGAAGCTTACGAGCAAGCGGCTGAAAACTGGTTTATCAAATGTATGTCAAGATTTCTTATCAGATTTACTGTTTACAAGAAATATTTAAAACGGAATTGTTATGTTATTGTTATGTTGTCTGTTTAGATGGAGATATGGGGGCTGCGCAGAATGTGGTAACAGCTTACATGAAGCAAAAACATCGCATGATCTGGGAGCGCCGACATGGCAAGGTGGGCTCTGGAATGAAGAAAAGTGATTTTTCTGCAGAGCCTGAAGATCATTGAAATAATTTGAGTGTCATAGTCAACAAGTACGGAATTATATTCAAATCATGCAATACTGTTAATGGTTTTGTTTGTAATGCATTGGTTCGCCTTTTCTTTCTCGTGAAGGCATTGCTAACAACACACCCGTTTCAATTTCCTAGTATGACATGCGAATTCATCAAATTGATTAATGTACGTAGAAAAGACTTAGATTGAAACAGCGTGTACAATACTTTATAGAAGTACTCGAACTGTACTCAAATGTGTATAAAAATAAATATTGTTCAGTAACAAGATGAAGTTGATTGGTTGTTTAAGTTGTTCACATGAAAACATATTTCTTAGCAAATCACAACCATATAATGTAGTATTCGTTAATTTGATTGCGTTGCTAAATTGATTTCTCAAGTTAGGTAGAAGAGTTAGTTTTTTTAATGGTAATTTTGCAATTTTGACCCTAGGCTAAAGTAGCATGGATCCTCAATCTTCATTAGGTTATGTTGTAAATTTTTCTAGCTGGTTTTATGACAGCTTGGTATTCGCATTCGAGTGGTGCACTTTCTACATGCTAGTCAGAGCCACATTCCATAGCTTAGAGATAGCCTTTAACAAAATTAGAATATCACTGATCCTGTGGTCAGTATTCTTCATTGTACATGTATGCTTCACGCTCTTTATTCGCTGCAAAGGTGCAATAATTTCTGCTGGAAAAAAGTGGGATGAAGCCAAAACCAGCAGGATTCCGTACATACATGAAGCTTTTATGGAAACAGTTCGCTTTCTCCCTTGGATAGTTTACGACTCTTTCAAGTACTCTAATGAGTGGGCCATACTTTTCTTAGTCGTGGGCACCATTCTCAGTCTGGCAAAGCTCGTCTATGCAAACTTACAACATGCTATTTGCGTCTGGATCATCTTGTTTGTGACACATGCTGGCGTTACATCTTTGTTTGGCTTGTAGGGATAAGCATAGGACAAGTATTTGTTTTAAACTGGCAAGGTAACTTTAACTTTAGTCAAAAATAAGTTCGAAAATAGTTACAATTGGATGTAGGTACCTAATAGTCCATTTTATTCGCCAGAATTTCGACTGTTTTGTCACCGTTAATTACGATCAACATTAAGCATCATGCACCAACTAATCGGAATTATTGGCTCTGCAGCATCAGTAACTCGAGTTCTGTGGGAGGGCACAATCTTTGCTTTAGAATACACCATCTTTATCATTTTTCTCCGCGCATTGTACTACGGTGTTTCAGGCTTGCTAAGCAGTGTCAGGTTTACACTCACCGCATGGAGCGCCGTATTTGCCTTCCAGCTCATCTTTAACTTTTACGACACTGAAAAGAGGATTAAGAGGATTGGACAACAACTTGATGATAGCAGTATTGATAGTGTGGAGACGGAGCAATTCTACTATGGATTAACTGACTTTTGTAAAGATGGAGCAATGACTGTATATGACACATTTTTGTCTTCCCTCAGAACGTCTACCTATGTCGCACTCTTGAGCGTCGTGTACCATCTGTTCCACCTCATCTTTAATAACGTTGCTTGCGCAATCATGACATGGGTCGTAATTTTCCTGTCTTACATTTCCGTTCGCGGTGCGATGCTTTTCATTATGGATTGAATTTCATTACATCTCGTATAATCTTTTCGATTTATATTTGTGAATAAAACTATACTTGTAAAAATTGTAATTTACAATTTGTAAAGTCGTTATAATTGTTTGTGACAGTTATTCATAATTTAAAACTAATTTTATCATAGTTTTACGCAGTTAAATACTAATAGTATGGCAGGGCTCTGTCAGGGTGTAGTGTGGGGTGTAGGAAACGGTCTCTGTTAAAAGCAAATATGTGAACAATGTGTAGACTGTAGACCAAAATGGTTATTGGAAACTACGGGTTTAAAGTATAAGAAATTCTTTCGGAATGTAGGAAATAAGTAGTTTTACTATTAGTCCTGGCTGGCATGAAACAAAGGTCACTGTTTTATATAAAGAGAAAGAAAACTCTTTTGCATGAAACAATCTTAGAGACAAAGAGGCATAATTCAAGTATTCCACTGTTTTCCTGTTCTTCAGTGCTAGATTTTATCGCAAAGATTTCTATTAATTAACTTAACTGTTAGAAGCATTTATTTGACAGTATGGAGTTTACAAAAGTTAACAAGCAATTTCTTAGCATTAACATTAGAGTTGCACAACTGGTATAAAATGTGTGTATGTATGTATATTATTATATTGCAAGTGTTATTGAAGTTACTAAAAACCACAAAATCGTAGTCAAACCGCAAAATACGCAATACATGTATAATATTTAAAGTTTTCCGTGTTCATATTCATGCGTAGGCACGTAAAACCTTAACTTTGGTAGAAGACTACGTTGGAATTTCTGAAATATTTTTCCTTCGAAAAACATTACAACGAGCTTCAAACCATTGTTAATTGGAAATAGTTTGGTTGACTACAAAAGATCTTTTAAAAACAACAATTTTAATTAATATGAAGACGTAGAATTTTTTTAAATCTTTTAAAATCATTGGATTATGCCAAAGACAAGTTATTCTCATAATCATGAACAGTCACCTTAACGTGTTCATCACCATAAAAGTTTTCGCTTTATCAATCGGAACACTGGCTAAAGCTGGTGCTGAGGGCACACATTTATTAGGAGGACAGCAATGGAGCGAAAGTACTTATCAATTAGACCCAGATTATTGGCAACCCGAGTTCCCCCATCCCAACTACGAAGCAGGTAAGTTGCAACCACGACGAGTCAGTTATTGTTATTAATACTTATTAAATTTGTAAAAATTGCAATTTGGTTTATCTGCTACTAGAAATCGCAACACGTGTAGGTCTGGATGAAGTATCCAATATAGTTGACTTGAAAGATCCTCGGCTGCCGTATCACTTCACGGGTAACAACTGCCTTGTCAAGAATCTTGACACAAGTCAAACGCGTTTCGGTCGCTACCTCCAAACGGTAAAACATGACACACTCTTGGTGAAAGCGACAAACTCCAAGTGCTTTATCATTTTTAATGGGAGAGACTGTACAGGGCGTCACATCAAGTTTGACAACGTCACCAGCATTAAATTTAAGCTTAACAAAAGCGGCAAGGGACAGGATGCGGAGCGACTTTTGAACTATAACGTGTTTCCAACCTCTTTTCAGTCTTGTTCAGATGCAGTAAAAAGTAATAAAATCAAAGAAGGATGTAAAAAGAACATAACAATTAGCATAGGTAAAATAATGGAAAAATGTATACATGGATTAGCCAAGTGTAAATAAATTTTTGCAATTAAAAGATTCTTTCATGCTTTAGAATCGTCCGAAGTAAAAAGTTCCATTCATAGAGGAATTTCAAAGGAAGTTTGCGTAAATATGAAAGAATACACGAATCCAGAGACAAATCCACGTCGCCCTAGAACTGAGGTGAAAGTTTCCATAATCAGGAGAAATATAGACTCAACTTGCCTTGAACTGTTTCCTGTGCCAGATTGCAAGGATCAAAGTGCTCAACTGTTCGTTCCTGTAGATGACCACGAGGAAAAAATCTGGGAGTACTTTAGTGACACACGTGGTAACAAAAATGTGGACATGGATATTCAATCCTTACGAAAGTGTACAAATTGTCCGTTTGACCAACCTCCTAGTCCACCACCTCAATATACTGCTGGTACTGAAGCGCTACCACCACCGTCAGCTTCTGCTTCGCAATCGGCACCTCCATTAGAACCAAAAGACCATAAACCTTCTGGAAAAGTCGCGTCAGATGGACCTATGGAAAAGATTGATAATCCTTGTGAGAATACTGATCTGGAGCGTTGTGAGACAGTAGCAGATTTTTTACGATACAACTTCCACAAACCTTCACGAAACTCATTGTGCTTCATGGTTTTCAATACCACCTTTCCTTCGTGCAGTTTCTGTAATGGATGTCCAATTGTGCAGGACAGTAGTATAGATTTCATTGATAAACTCAAGAGGATTTCTACAAAATACGAACAATTGTTCAATTGGTCTATAATGAATTGCTCATCATACGATAAGGCACCAAGTACCTGCAAGATTGCTGCCACCTCATCATTAACTCTGGAACAATTAGAATCAGACATGGAAAACGCCTTGAACACGTCCATGGAAAAAGGCAACGGAAAATCTAAACAGGCATCAGAATGGAATTTTACCACAGTGGAAATTGTGGTGTTATCCATAGCAAGCATTCTCGTACTTATCATGTTAATTGTAGTGTTAATCCTAAGTATACTCTTGTGGCAGAAGAGGAGAAGGATACAAGCGTTAAGAAAGAACCCGAGAGTCTTGAAAAGAAATAAGAACCAGGTTGATCAAGTTGGACGGGCCTTGAATGTTCATCAAATTGACGCTATTGAGGCAAACGACTATGAAAATGATATTATGCGTCTACAAACTTTGGTACGTAGCTTTGCCACCCAAAACTATGAGATACCTCGGAGCTCTATAAACATTGGAAACATTAGGGACAGCACAGCCTTCATCCTTGGCGTGGGCGAGTTCTCTGTGGCGTTTAAAGGAAGGCTGGAGCCAGATGGGAGGACTGTTGCAGTTAAAACAATGAAGAGTGGGCATGCCACTGCCAAAGCAATGAGGAGTGTCTTAAGAGAGTGCACAATAATGATGCAGATGGGAAAACGAGACAGGATTGTAGAATTTATTGGCGTTTGCACGGAAAACGTGAAGAACGGCGAAATTCTGACAGTGCTTGAGTATTGTGAGAAGGGATCTCTCAAGTCCTTTCTTGTTCAGCATAGAACAAATTTTGCTAATCTTATAAACGAAGATGGGGAAATCCCACAAAATGATGAGAACATTATAGAAGAATTGGATCACATGATTTGCGACGCCAAAGATGGGAAACCACTGAGGTTTAATACACTTCAATTGTTTAAATGGTGCTCTGAAGTTGCTGACGGAATGGAATTTTTGGCGACTCGAAAGGTTTACCAAACATTAAGTCAACATATAAAAATTTTGGTTAGGAATCAGAAAGTTTGAAAGTATTTTATTTTCTTGAAACTCCAACAGATCGTGCATATTAGCCTCTCAAGCAAGAATGTCCTTTTGGACTCTAATTTTGGGACAAAGATATCCGACTTTCATTTTGCAAAGTTACCTGGTGAAAGTAGTATGAACAGTAACGCATCATACACTCTGAATAGCAACAGATTTAACACGAACAAAGAGAGACTCATTCCCTGGCGTTGGTTTGCGGTCGAATCTCTGATGGATGACATCTTTTCCACCCAGTCGGACGTGTGGACTTTTGGTGTTTTTATGTGGGAGGTTTTCACCCTTGGTAGCACACCCTATCCAGAGTATTGCTATGGGCCAGAATTTACCATGTGCATTAAGCATGGATACAGACTTCCCAAGCCAGGTTTCGCGACCATTGGCAGGTAAAGCTGCTCGTTATTAAAAACATAATAAAACTAAAACTCATCTGCTGAACTAAAACTAAAGTATCCTTTCTATTTAAATTTCAGTTATGAGCTCATGCTTCTTTGCTGGTATGACGCACCGGAGAAACGACCTACTTTCACCAAACTCAAATCAAAACTAGGCAAACTGCTGCCAACAGCGAAGAACAATGTCGAAATAGCTTCTACTTCAACTTCCAGTTCCAGTACGAGGTAGGAGTGAAACATGGTCAATAGGCAAACGTAAATAAAACTACTTCTTCAAATGTTTAAAATAGTTTGTACAATGCCTGCAATCTAGCTATACGGTTTATTGAATTATTTATTAATATGTTTAAGCTTATGTATGTATGACAGTAATGAATAATATGTAAGTGTTGAGTTGTATGTAAGAATTAATTGAATAAATAATTAAATTTCGTGTAAGTTTAAAAACTAAATCAGATATCGAGAATTTTTGTAACTTGTTTTATGAGTCAATATTATCTTTATGTTAGACCATGTTAGAACCGTACATGCAGTCTGATAACAATTAACGAAAATTTAACATGTCCGAGAGAATAAAATGCAAAAGTTAGTTTTTTATATCATTATACATTAAAGAACGAAGCTTCTGTATTAGTGTATCGGCATGTGTATGTTCAGTTCACGTATGCTACGCTTATTCTACCTGCTTGTCCATCCTCATCTCCTTCCTCCACACTTTGGCTTTTCTTCTTTAGCCTCCCTCCATTCAGC